>CATIWQ010914913.1:0-28231 GCA_949673415.1 Euphorbia schlechtendalii | reverse complement strand
ATATATACACACGCGTGTATACATATATAAAATAATTGGAAATAGATAGAAGAGGAAATTTATGATTATGACAAATTCTAAAGCTCAAGTTCTTATGACTAACATTTCATAATATGGAAATTGGAACAAAGTGATGGTAATATACGCTTCTAAATTTCATATCTGCTTATGGTCACCGTGTAAGGTTTACATTTCATAGTTATTTTGTAATTGAAAGATTGAAAAATAAAAATTTGTTTTATGCTCCAATTTTCGAAGTTGAATTGTGTATTACCTTGGCCGAATTGTGTATTTACAAGACAAAACAAGGTTAGAGGGGCTAGCAGTGTGACCGGCGTAGCTTCTCCGATACTTAAATTAGCGAAGGAATTAAGCGAGGAGGCGGAGAATAATAATAATTAAGAATTAGATAATATACGTTTGAGGTTTAGAGCCTTTATATAGGCCTCTATGACTCCTAAATTGAATAGGAATAGGAGTCTTGGTTGGATAAAGATTGTATTTGATATTATCTGTAAGATAATCCATGTGTAATTCGATATTTATCTTGAGGAGAGATTTTCAGGATTCTCATCTTGGATATGATTTATTTCCTAAGTTATCAGAAGTCCCTCCCTTAAACTGTTTGAAGCATTTTAAGGTTGAAGGTGCTTGTTTGCTTTGCATGCCTATGAGCACGGGATTTTGTACCAGCTCGCGCGTTCAATGATGATTGCTTTTCGGGATATTTATCCTTGAATCACACGATTTTCGACCGTCCAATGATCTTCATTTGGGAGTTTTCGTCGTCTCTGAATTTAAAATGATTTTCATTCAGAAAATTAACTAAAAAATATAAAAATACGCAGAAAATTCGAAAACGTAATTGGAAGCCGGATCCGGAACCCACCTCGCCTATACTTGGCGAGGCATGGCTCGCCAGAGGGCTGGCCAACCTCTCTAGGGGCCTGTCGAGGCTCGCCAGCAACCTGGCGAACCTCGCTATGGCCTGGCGAGGCTCGCTAGGATTCTGGCGAGCTTGCCAGAACTCTGGCGAGGCTCGCCAGACCTTGGCAAGCCTCGCCAGACGTTCTGGCGAGTTCGCCAGGCCTCCCCTGGTGAGGCTTCCCCTCACCAGGCTGGCGAGGCCTTGCTAGGCTTTTTCTTATTTTGGATTTTTATGGACATTTTTCCTATAAATAGTCGGGTCTTTTTCAGTACACAGGGCTGAAAATGGAGAGAAAAATTATTCCCTTTAGATAAAGAAATACAAAAAATGTTTTCTTTTCTTCTAACTTTTTTTCTTGGATCCAAAACACTTTTGGATCCCAAATTTCTTCATTTTAAAATCAAACTTCTCTTCATCTTTTTCTTAAAATTTCCTTAGATATTCTTGGGTCTAAAATAAATTTAGAACCCGAATCTGATTATCTTTTTGATAAATAAACACATTATTTTCCAACCAAACAATTGTTTTCACATTAAATCACCATAACTACAAAAACGAACGAGGAACGCTCCCGGGGATCGAACGGACACGCCGAAGTGGATTCACACCAAAAGGGTAAAGCCTCTGAGTTCCTATAGCTGCTTATTTCGTGTTCCTCCTTTTCTTCGTAATTTCTTTCTACATGTGAACCTAGGAATTATTTTATTTTATTGTAAATGTTGTAATTCTCTTCTTCTTCTTTTTGTTTCTTATTTTTTTATATTAGAATACCCCCACGAAGGGAATACAATATATTCCCGGATAACAAACCTCACATTTTGCCATGCGGTCATTTTCACTAATAAAATTGACCAACATACGTGTAAATAAAAATGAACAATTTTTATTTAAATTAACTACTTTAAAATCATCGATGTTTTAATTAGGCCACGCGGGCCTCGATAAAATCAAATCGAACCTATGTGATTTATCTCATGTGCTAACCTTTGTGGATGCAGGTTAGATGTATGTTTAGACTTTTATTTTTCCTTCGGTTATTGCACATATTTTATGGAAAATGTAATTAATAGGTTAGTGGGCGGTTGCATCCCCCGATTTTTGAAGCCTTGTAATTTCCATTTTTCGCTTTTATTTTCCACATTTACTTATTGTTTTGTGGATGGTTTATTTTTCCGCTTTGTGAATGATTTATTATTTCGCAATACGTGAACCATGCATCTAAACTCCAAAAATGACCTAAGTGCGAATATGCGCAATTAAAAGAAAACGGTTTTCTGTAGATGTGATTTAATGTGATCCAATGAAAAATAAGCAACTTATCTTGGACCTAAATCTCTGTGTCTTGGTGGGCCGTCCCCTGGACGTTAAGCCTCACAGGACTCTAATTCCTAGAAGTGCTAATCCAGGTGGCGACTCCACACTAAGAGACGGCGGATTCGGGTTCGAACCGATCTTAAACATTTTTCGCCTTTTTCTCTTTCAACCTTTTTTCACCGGGTCCCTGACCCGGTGCACCTTTTTTCAAACACCCCGGTGGACCGCACCTATGAAATCACGCTCTTTTGGCTCACCGCTCCGTGTTGTCCGCTCACAATGCCTTTTCTTAAGCTTTCATCGTTCTGACACACTTATTGAGGTAAGTATAATATCCATACAATTACCATCATGTGACTATGTGACTGTCTAAATAGGTCCGCTTTTGCTCGTCAGCTATGCGATATACTGCCTTGAGACTATTTCTTACAGCTGTTGATATATCCGTTTTTGGCTCATCACCCATGATTGGCAGTATTGTACCACGGGATTTGTTAGCCCACATGTGATTTTCATAAAGATATCAACTCTCTCTTTGTGTGTGCTTAATGGATGATGTATTGCTAGCTTTCTTAGCTATGCTTTCTCAAGTTGAATCCTTACATAAGGATATAAGTACTCTTTGCATCATTGTGATCTTATCAAATTGTTGTGCTCTAGGACTTTAATTAAAATCTCCGTTTGATGAGAGCTTGGCACTTTTAATTGCACCTGCATCTTCAAAAATTAATTAGTTTCGATGTACGTCACCGTTTTTGAATTTTATTTAATTACAAGCAGGGTTCTCAATTGTATGGGAACAGATTGATTTTCAATAATAAGAAGATTATATATTTGCTTATTTGTCCAGTCGAAGTCTTATGTTTCGAACTGAAATTCTTGCCTGAGTAAGTAAATTCAGTCCACGCTCACCGCACCATTGAAAGATTGAAAAATAAAAATTGGTTTTATGCTCTAGTCTTCGAAGTTGAATTGTGTATTGCCTTGGCCGAATTGTGTATCTGCAAGACAAAACAAGGTTAGAGGGGCTAGCAGTGTGATTGTCGTAGCCTCTCCGATGCTTAAATTAGCGACGGAATTAAGAGTGGAGGCAGAGAATAATAATAATTAAGAATTAGATATCATACCTTTGAGGTTTAGAGCCTTTATATAGGCCTCCATGACTCCTAAATTAAATAGTTTAGGAGTCTTGGTTGGATAAAGACAGATAAAGATTACATGTTATCCATGTGTAATTCGATATTTATCTTGAGGAGAGATTTTCGGGATTCTAATCTTGGATATGATTTATTTCCTAAGTTATCAGTAATTATTACAAATTGATATACTTTTGTTATATTTTTATTGTAATTTTATTATAGTTTATTTATAATATATCTAATTGATGTATCATCAATTATAATTTAATTATTATAAATATAATGTTATATCTACTTTTGGACTTGTTGGATCGCTAGTTTCTCAGAGGTGCCAATTTAAGTGGGATGTCTGCTGTTAGTGCGTTGACATGTCTTTTTTCTTCAAAAAAATATATAATTTATGCAATTGTGACATACATACATACATACATACATACATCTATATTATAATTTGTTTTTAATAGGGTAAACTTAAAATACATGCAACGTGCTTTCACTCATTTTCAAAAACATGTCTTGTGAAATTTTTTTAAAAAAACATGCTTTATGGTTTAAAACTGTTAGTGAAAAATTGATTTTTCAATTTTTAATTACGTCATAAAAAGGGGTAATCTTATCAACTTTGAACTGAATTTTTGAAGTTTAGTTAATAAAAATACAATACACCTTAATAATAAAATTTAGAATTTTTTGGGAATCATAAATATGTTTTAAATTTAAATGTGATGACAACTTTAAGAAAATCATAATAAAATGAAGAACTTCTGAAAATTACTCAAATTTGATGTATAATTTCTAAATAATAAGGTTAAATTATAGGAATGTAAAATTGATTGAAATACCTCCTTTAACACTATTATTTTTAATGAAAAAATATTTTTATCATCTTTTTGCTAATGATTACAAATCACATGTCATGTTTTAGGAAAAAAAATCCACAAGGCATGTTTTTGAAAATGAGTGAAACCACAGAGTATATTTTTTAAGTTTATCCTTTTTAATATAACAAGTCATCTTATGATTATCTCATAAATCGTACCTTATATTTATCTTATAATTATTCAAATTGATGTGTATTTGCTATAATTTTTACTGTAGTTTCATTACTATATACTTTCAATATATCTAATTGATATATGAGTAATTAAACCATATGCTAAAAAAAGTTAGATTTTATTACTTTTACAACAATGATGAATTAATATTCACTTTTGTTAGAAGTCTTTTCCAAATAAAGGACTTGATGTCCAAGCCTATTACAAGAATTTAAAGTCGTATTAGATTTATATGATCAATGCTTGTAGTTATCTGTCCCTGTTAGTTTTTCCTATAAATATGTGTTTGTAATTCTCATTCAAAAGTAATGATTTATATTCAGAAATACAAATTTCTAATCTCATATTCTCTTCATCTTATTTTCTTTTTTATTATTGTGTTGAGCTAAAGGTTTTTTTACAATAACTTTGTCATTTTATTAGATTTTTTTTTTTACTTTTACCCTTTTTCCCTTGTAACTACCTTCTCTCTTTTATTTAATTTGATTTTTACAACTTAAACCTCCATATCTCACAAACTGTTAATTTTTTTGAATTGACGCTTTGAAATATTTTGTTCGTCTTAATTATATCTTTAAAATGAAATACACTTTGAATTTTTCTAAAAAATAAAAAATTTATCTCATTCTTATACATAGTATAATAGATGTATAATAAATATAATAATTTTTCATGAAGGGGTTATACAATTATAAGAGTGATATAATGTATTTTAAAAAAAGACTATATAAAATACATTATACCACTCTTGTATCATGTATAATGCCTTCATGAAAAAGTAGTAAAAACATGTATTATAAAACTATTATACTATATATAAGACTACGATAAATTTTTTTATTTTACTAGAAAGTGAGTTTTGTTGTAAACATAACCACTATTATACAATGTATAAGAGCTTTCATATCAGGTTTAAAGTCTTCATGTCATGATTTTTATGGAGATATCGGTACTGCTATGAACATAGAGGAGAAAAAAAATATATAAATTCATTGTACAAATTTATACTATGTATAACGCCTTTATGAATAGGCAATAAAAAAGGGCATTATACAACATGTATACACCGTATAAAATTGCGAAACTTTTGTTTTGAAAAAATCGAAGTGTATGTCATTTTAAAGATAAAATTAAGTTGAACAAAATATTTCAAAGCATCGATTCGAAAAAATCAACGATTTATGAGATATAGTCATTTGAAGTTGCAAAATTCAAATTAAATAAAAGAGAGAAGGTAGTTATAAGGGTTGACCAAGTCAATTTAAAAAAGGGTAAAAAGAAAAAATGTTTCTTATTTTCATGTAAAAGAAAGAAAAAATTCTTATTTTTGTGTTTTGTAAAATTAAAGATTTGTAGAGCCTACATTTTTTTTAAGAAAATAAGGCAAATAAACAAATAGGCCTTGATATATTGTCTTATATTAATGTTTATTTAATTAAGTTTTTTAATACATAACAAGTAACAACTATAATAATACTATACCAAAATATATATTGGTGTAAGAAAAGTTTGGAAAAAATATATATCATCATGGATCCTATTTTGAAGAGAAATATAAAGATAAAAAAATATTTTAAAGCAGCATGTTTAAATAATAATCGATTTGAGAGATGAAATAAATATAAGTAAAGGAAGGAATGTACTAAGAATTAGTTTAGTGGATATATTATAAATGAATTTGTGTAAATAATACTAGTTAGTAAAGATTCATAAAGTAATTATACAATGATATATATGAGATCATCGACATGGAAAATGATCAATCAACTATATTTTGACATTTGCATCATGTGAATGTCCTAAATTTAGTTTTTAGTTCGCTTTTTCATTCTTTTAAAAATATCTTTAATAAGCGTTGTGAGCAAGAGATTCTTGGCCTCTCTCGCAAAGCGATGATGAGAAATATTTTCACTTGCCTCTTTTGTTCTAGTGATCCGCTTTGAGGTTACGAGACGTTCGGAGGAGATCTTTGGGTCTTTTTGTAAGCCAAAACCAATTCAAAATCATCCCAAAAATCATAAAAACTCAAACAATAAGAAAAAACCATAAAAAACAAAAAATAAAAAAATAAAAAAAATCTCTTCAAAAGCCCTCCCATCCCAGTTGAACTAGCCCGGACTGGTCCAAAAATTCGGACCAGCTTGGTCCTGGCTAGTATCGGCACGGGGACCGGCCTGCCTAGTGCCGGCCTACAAAAGTAGGCTTTAGCCCAGATAAATCCATTCAAGGGGCCGATAGTCGATCCAGACCTGCCCAGATAGGCCGGTCTTGATTGTTTGAAGCGATCTCGACTAACTTGTTGCCCAATCCAGTTTTTTTACCTTTGCCCCTATTTTCATTTTTATTTTCTCAAAAATACCCTTCAAACATAACTTATTTACATTTTTTACTAGCCACTATATAAGTCTAAAAATTAGATTTTTCAAGGGTTGGAGTTTACCTCTTTGGGAAATTTTTTAGAGAGAGAATTCTAGAGAGAGAAAATTTGGGATTTTTGAGAAGAAGTTAGGAAATTCTCCACATCCTCTAGTTAAAAAATTGAAAATCTAACTTCCGAGTTTCGCATTCCCCTCACTTTAAAAACCTAATTTTCTACCTTTTCTGACCAAATCGACTACAAAAAGACTTCAACATCTCTTTTCTCGGCATTTCTGGCTCCTAAAGTCGTTGATTCATGTCGGAGGTGTAAGTATATGAGCTTTTGGAGACTCTTTGATGTGATTTTGTGTTCTTTTCTATCATTTATATGTTTTTACCTAGTTTTTTTATTTTCCTTCTCTTTATTACTGTTTTATACCCCTACACGACGGGAAATCCAATTTTTCCCGAAAACTGACCTCATTTATGTCGTGATTAAATCTTAAATAATAAAATTTTGTAAATCAAGACTAAAACAAATTATTTTCCAATAAAAGCGCGTGGGGAACCCGAATTCCCCACTTTAAATCCATTAGCACGCGATTCACCATAATCTAATCTAGTTTCATAAATAATTGCGTCTTGTTTGGTTAACTAACTATGCCATGATGCTGTGATATATCTCGTGCTAACCTTTAAGGATGCATGTAGTTTAGGTTAGATGTATGATTAGGGATTATTTTCCTTCGGGTATCGCAATTGTAAATAAAATGTATTTGTAGATAATTTGTATTTAGGATCATTTGTATATTACACCCTGGTTTGTTTTATTATTTACCCTACCCCCACTTAAGTTTAGAAGCCTTGTATTTACTTTATTTATCACTTTCTTTTATTTGTTTATTGCTTTATTTATTGCTTTCCGCATGTGTATGATTAACTCTAACATAATTGAAAATGATTAGAAATAAATCGAAATGTCTTGAAGGTAGTTTTTGGCATGTAACTAAAACTCAAATAATGACAAATAAGGTAACTCATCCGGACCCAAATCTCTTTACTTCGACTCTTTAGGCTTAACTAATCTAGGCTGTACCAAATTTTCCGAAATAGCTGCTGATCCTGGTGGCGACTCCGTAACAACGTAGGCGAGAGATTTACGCCTAGAGTTTTTACAAAACTTTGTTTCCTTTCCCATTTATTTTTTTATAAACCCCCACACCCCATGTCACAAGGCCGGCACCCCGCGATGACCACGCGGGTCTAAAAATGTCTTCCGCTCACAGTGGCGACTCCATTGGGGATCATTTTTTCCTTTTTTTTTATCTTAAAAGTTTATAAAGACTTTGATGAGTATTGAAAAGTCATTAAATGAGTTTTTTCCACCTTTAAAATATTTTGAATAAAAGCGTATGCAGTAAATGGATTAGCCTTAAGGTTAGGATGCCATATTATAATTGTGAAGCCACGAAAGTATCACTTGTGACCTCATGGGGATAGAGGATACCTAGTGTGTGGATCACTTGTTACCATATCGTATGTACCTCCCTTGTTTGCACCTATTTCAAGAGAGGCTTGGAGTGTATCATAGTGAAACAAGAACAATCTACATCAACAACCCTTGCAACCAAACTCATATAGCATTGCCGTAGTAACTTCCCTTAGGTATATCAAAACATCTGTATATGCAGGTTTGCTCCTTGACACCCTCGTGGTGTCAAGATGACCAAGGCTTAGATTTAAAAGCCGAACCCTTTATTCTGCGGGAGGCATATGGTTGAAAGAATTGTATATTGTGTGCATGCTGCGTGCTATGTGTTTAATCACTTTTCCATCAATTACATATGAAAATTAACATCTCACATCATATATATCACACTAACCACATTCTTTTGTGTAGATACTAATTTATGAACACACTCATTCATTTATTAGTTTAAGGTTTTAGAGTGCTCATGAAGTACCATGACATCGCGACTAAACTAAAAAACATCATGTTATACCCCAATAGTATTCGTTAGTCATAAAGATGCTTGAGGTTATGTCGCTTTAAGGAGAGCATCAACATGTCATATCCCAACATTTACTATGCCTAATAGGCATCCAACACTCCGCCTAATTTGAGTTAAGTACTCAACTCATTCATTTCGCTACATCAGCGGTACCTAATAAACATCAACATTTTTTTACTCATTTATTTATTTATCATAAGGGTATAACACATTGTCTTACCCAAAAATAAAGTCCTCATTTAGTCGTGACATGAGGATGTCACCGTGATAAGGCTGATAATTCTTTATCCTCTTATTTTAAGGCAAATAAGTTCATCTCATTTATTTCATTCAAACTCTTTTTTTTTGGGAGATCACATTGATCTCTTGACCTTTAATAAGCTAAAAAGGATCATTACATTCACTTCATGAGCATTCTAAATCTTTTAGGAACCATAAACTCATAAACATCAACACATGCATAGTCTAATTCCTCTTGTTCAGCATTCAATGTGGGTGCATCCTAAGGAGCATCTCGTTCAATTAAGCATCATTCAAGAAGATAGTCTGTAGCCCTTCAAGCTTCTATGAGGGAACTTCTATCCAAGGAGAGAAACTCAGATTAGATTTTCAAATCTGAGCTCTCTCTAGTTAACGGATCCCGTCCCACTGCTATCTAAGGGCTTGCTCTATCTCTACAAGCAAATCCCGGTTCTCTCTTGAATCATGGAAATTTGTTTAATCTAGCAAACGACTCGGGGTAGTTCAACAACTTTCTCCAGGGTCAAAATTTGGGCTATCAAGGTCGATCAGTGATGAATCCCTTTGTCTTCCAGTACAATGAGCCTGGGCTAGCTACACCCAATTTTTTCCTGCAAGGGGTCTCCAGATCTACTATTAGGCTAGTGAATGTTAGCCCTTTCATGAGTTCTTCACCTACCTTTTTTGGTATAGGGTCTCAGCCACTCTTTCATGCCATCAATACTCAGGTATCTTAAGGGTTCTCATCTCAGCTCTTATCTTTGCCCGTTCAAGGGGTATCTCAATTTTAAAGCACCCATGCCAAACCAACTACTTTTTGGGAGTTAGTTTCAAGGTTTCTAACAACCCTAGATTCAGCTGAAGTTCTTTGTGTCTCCCAAGGGCACTACTCATGTCTAACCTCTTGTTTATAGGATTGCCACTATCGAAGCTCCTAACTCTAAACCATTTGCTCAAGGGGTTGAGAGATCAGTTCCTCACGGACTCCCCCTCAAATTGGTAGGTTTATAGAAGCAATTCCTAGCCACTCAAGTTAGCCCTCTATAATCCTATCCTCAGTTGGCTATTACTCCTCAGGACTAGTCAACAAAAAACCTGGCATAGAAAGTCAAATGACGTGTTTGCTACCACACCCGTGAAGCCTAAGTAGTCTACCATGGCATCTGTTCCCATGTCCTGAACTTAATCTAGTTGTTTGTAAAGGTTTGAGAGCTCAAATTTCTTGATAATATCAAACGATTCGCAAAGCCGAACGAGTTGAAGAATTCTACACATATCATGTGGCTTAGGGCCACCACATTAACAATTGTGAACTCCTTTCACAAAACATCATAAGTTGGTTGTAGAGCAAAAGATCCATCCCTCAGCTTTCAAGCCAAGCACCACATCTAACCCCCTACCCCAATTCAAAGAACAAGTGAGAATGCTTAGTTTTAGCATGATCCCTGAGTGTTGGACATGATGTATGCCCTCGAGGCAATTAATTGATATGTCTTAATTAGTTATAATGTACAAACAATTTTGGATTATTATTAATAATAATTAAGGCATTTTTGTTGCTTATTAGTGTTTTCAATTTATTTATATATCTCGCTGGTATCATATATGTATAGTATAATATATATGCGCATTAATAAGATAAAGTCCATGATTACTTCATAGCTTAAAAGTGTGAGGATATGGTGGGAGCTATGTGGTGTGAGAACTACACATACGTGTTAACATGAATAGTCTTAATATTCCTAGTTGTAGTTTCATTAAGATTGGACATCAATGAAACAGACATAATAGTATGTGTAGGCTTACTCCTTGGATTAGATCCAAGCAGCCGATCTCACGAATTGAAGGTAGTACCTTGAGTTAGCACATGAATGTATTTGGGTAGTGCATTCGAGACTGCTAGAAGATAGACACTTGGAAATAACTTTATCAATGTGTTAGTGTCATGTCTTATTGTAGTAGCAGTACAAGTATCCTCAAACCTGAGATACTGGTTATCTTATATAGGAGTTGCTATACTTTGGGTCATACTTATTCATACCCTAGCAATCAGGATGATATGAGTGATTATGAGTATAATGATGAATACATGTTGGTAAGCCGAGTAATCAAGATGGGATCCATCGCTCTTGATATAGTGATATAATGGGAGATGTACCTTAGGGCCCTTGTTGAAGTGACACACTCATAAAACTCTGATCAGAGTATAAGATTAATAGATTTGGTTTCTAGTAAGTCTTAATACGTAATGGCTGAGTGGTGTTCTTTGTGAATAAGTATAATTCCAAGATAGCTACGGCTATTACATGAGCTGACACTTAATCAGAGCTCAATAAATTGGATGGTACTTAACTTGATGGAAGGAGTGTATTGTATTGGTTACTACTGCAGAACTGGATCAAGTCACAAGCACATGACGTTTCAAGTATCAAGGGATCATAAGCCTTTACTAGAAAGCCCATTTGATCATATAGAGCTATTGGGTTCCATATCGATCTAGAATACTAAGCCTAAAGGTTCCCAGAAGGGAAGCCAAGTTTAGGTTAACCTTTAGTAGCTCAATACTTTGGGATCCTATGAGGTCACACACTTTGGGTCTTTACCAGACTAAGTAAAGAACCTATAGACTAGGTCTATGCTGAGAATGTTTATTTGTCGAATTCGTTAGAAGAATTATTAATTGGTTGGACCAAATTAATAATTAAATAAAGAGAAAACAGGGAAAAATTCATGGAGTGGAGCAAGGGAATTTTCTCATTGCAATTGGGGCCTAAACAAACATGGGGTGTTCAGAGTGGGGCCTGCGAGGTTGCTAGCACGGGGGGAAAGCCCCGCAAGCGCTAGCGAGCTGCAGGCCCGCAAGTGCTGCTATGGCAGCGCTTGCATGCAGCGTACGGGTTACTCATAAGCCCACAAGCTTGGACTTACGAAAGGCCCGCAAGCCCAGCTTGCGCCACAAGTTAAGCTTGTTAGGGCTTGCCATGTGGAGGTAGCCATGGGTTAGCCCGCAGCTCCAAGTGACCCGTGCAGCTAACCCGCATGTGGGATGGGAATATTCCCATCCCATATTGAGCTATAGGGGGAGTCAAAAAATCCCCCAACTATGTCCTAGCAGTATTAGAAGATGAAGCAAGCTCCGTGGTTGGCCAAACTCTGCCAAACTCTCATGAGTCAAGTTTTAGTTTGGGCGAGGTTACAATTTACAAACGGAAAGGATCTCCTACCTTCTGCACTATTCGATTTGACATTATTCTTAAAGATCGTGGCCTTTCTAATTTGGTATTAGCAATGTTATTCTCGTGCTCATTAGATGAAATGGCTTTTGAATGGAACATGACCTTTCTTTGGGGTACAAGGAAAAATTAGGAGGCACTATCCCTAGAGTTTCACATTTAGTTCGTCTATAATGGGAAGCCAAGAATTGATATACATGAGCTTTGTGCTTGTCAACAGAGGCATTACAAGTCTTTTAACTCTTACTGCCAAAGATAGATGGCTCTCAAGGTTATACTCCCCCCGGGTATGGGTTTCAAAATAGAGTTTGACTTTCTGGTTGATGGCATGCTTCTCGAATACCGTTGGTATTTATATTTTGAGAACTTGGAGAGCTATGCAAATATTTTTGAGATGGCTGAGAAACACGAGCATCGTAAGAAGGAAAGCCTAGGGGCCGATGATTAAAGAAGAGCTTGTGATTGAGATCCTGAGTGGGGAAGAATTTGTTGATGTAGTCAGGGGCGATCAACAAGCCTCGATCGATATTGATAGTTATAATTTGAAGTCTAGTAAGAAGAAGGCCATTACGGTCAAAGAAGTGAGCACTGCGAGTTTAGAACCCATTGATATTAACAGCTACGAACTCAAGGATGTCTCCATGTTACATCATGTTCCAAGCTCTCCTATCCAAATTACCATAGAGATAAGGGTTTTAGAAGAGGGAATATTAAGAGTTACAAGAAGTGCCAGGGTTTACCAACCAGAAGGAAATGAGAAAGCTAAGGCCAAGCAGCCAAGGAGGGGCATAGAGCTCACCTCTGATGATCCTCTCCTCCCTATGCAATTTGAAGAAGTAGCTCTCGAGGTTGACCCTTTAGTCAACCAACTTGCGAAAACTCAAGCCAAGTTTAGTGTTTGATAACTATTCACCCTCTTTGATGCCCATCGAAGATGCCCCGTATAAAAACTACCTGTGATGCATGCAACTCCGACCACATCGGTCATCAGCTATAGGTGAAGGGTTTCCTACCAAAGAAAAGCAAGATGTAATTAGCTTTGATTGTTCTGATCTCCCCCTGGATTTCATAAGCATAACAAGGCCCTTTTCATTCAAGTCCAAATCTTCGGGCATGAGATCCATGTGTAATGGTGGATGATAGGTCCACCCTCAATCTCTACCCTCTTAAGGTCCTCCCTCATCCAGGCCTTAATGAGTATATTCTAGTAAGATCAACCAATGTTATCTGAGCTTACGATGATACGAAAAGGGAGTGGTCGAAACATTCAAAACTGAGGTTACCGTGGGGAAGTAAAGGCCTAGGTTGTATTCAATGTCCTCAACATTCGAGTAACCTACTCACTCCTTTTGGATAGGCCCTGGATTAATTCGATTGGAATTGTCCCATCCACCCTTCACCAAAAGATAAAGCTTTATCATCATGGGAAGGTAGTGAATATTGAATATGATGAAGAGTCAGTGCTGGACGCATCGACTTTTAAGGAGAGTTAATCGGCCCTCTGTGTGGCCTCTATCCGTAAAGAGAAGAAGAAGGTTCCCACTGTGTATCTCCATTTTTAACCAAGTATAGGAAAGATAATGAAGAGGTTTGGCTGTACCACCCCTAGCAAGGGCTTGGGTAAACAACACCAAAGTACTTAAGAAGCTATAGAGCCTAAGCTTCTTGTCCCCTACTTCGGACTAGGCTTCGTCCACCCATGTAATAAAGTCTATAAGTACAAGAAACCATTATTCTACAATATGGTGTGCGTTTTCGAGAAGGGATAAGTGCCTTATGCTAGCCAGGTGGAGCCTTTGGAACATGAGGCCAAATGTGGTTGGGGTTTGAAATCTTCCACAATTTCTTCAATTTTGAAAGCTACTGTATGTTAGGCCAAGAGGAACCCCAAGAAGAAGTCCCTATTCCCCCTTCTCCAACTTTTAATAATGAAAAAGGAAGGCAGTAATGGGGGTCGATGAATGTGAAAAGACTCCTGAGTAAAAATGTGATAATAGTTCTCCAATGATATAAATGAGGAAATCAAAGCTATTATAGAAGCTCTCACCTACTCTCTTGGTATTTTGATGAAGAGAGGATGGAAGGGGATTGAGATAAAGGGAGGTCCGATCATCGAAACCTTTCAAAAGCTGGCTAAGGCCATGACTGAAGATGATAAGAAGGGAAATATGAGGTTCAACCAAATTCGAGAAATAAATTTAGTGCTTGATTTAGAGGGTATGATGATCAACTCGCCCAATGACCTCTTAAGGATAACCCTCCTCCTGTAATTACTCCCTTGTTCCCTGTTGCTACTCCTTATGGCGATGGCTCATCCTCGTTTAATATGCTTGCTGCAAACCCTACTGACATCTATTCGCCTATTGCTTTTGCTACTTCTCCTACCATGAGTACATCATCTACTATCCTCATTGCACCCCTCACGTGTCATAAAGCTTCCCCAATTGTTGCTGCTCCTACCATTGGTGCTCTCAAAGAGTTGATGTCTACTACTATTGCTGCTCTAAGGATGGCCACTCTGCATATCTAGGTGCCTACTGCCAAAGACTAAGACAAGCGCAGATCCAAAGGATGCTCGTGTGTAAGCAATCAATCAAGACCCTTCGCCTGTGGAGGATAAATTTGAGGATGATATAATGTTTAATATTTGTAGTATTTATGATGTGAACAACTCAGCCTTCGAGGCCTTTTATGAAATGAAAGATAAGAACTTTGTTTATTTGTTTGATGTTCTGTCCAACGGCACCATGCATTCATATGAATCCACTCATAACATACTTAGCATTCATGATGTCTCTTTACATAAAATTAATTTGGTTACAATAGAATCACCTAAAATGGTTACCATATTTAATGATTTAAACCCTATTGAAAAAAGAGAGATGAAAATGTGCTTAGGCGTCACATGAGAGCTTTTATCTAGTTCTACCAAGACATGCCTGGTTTTAATAGGGAGATCACCGAGTACTGCATTCTGACCAATCCAAAGTTCAAGCTATTATAGCAGAAATTGCATCGACTGCGTCCAGAATGGGTTGATAAAGTTAAGGCATAAGTAGCATATCAACTAGAGGCCAAGTTCCTTGAAGTGGTTAAATATCCAACATGGCTTACAGACATTGTCCCCGTGGCTAAGAAAGATGGGAAAGTGAGGGTCTGTGTGGACTACAGGGATTTGAATAAAGCATCACTAAAGGATGGCTTCCCATAACCCCACATCAATGTATTGGTGGATAATGCTGCAAGGGCCGCAATGTACTCCTTAATAGATGGGCTTTCAGTTATAACCAAATTCACATGGATATTATGGAAAAATTCAAAATGGCTTTCATAACTGAATGGGGTATCTACTTCTATAAAGTCATGCCATCTAGTTTGAAAAACGCCGGTGTCACTTACTAGCGGGCTATAACGGCTTTCCTCTATGATATGATTCACAAGGAGGTTGAAGTTTATGTGGATAACATGCTTGTTAAATATGCAACCAGAGAAGAGCATCTTAAGCTATTAGAATGCTTCCTCACAAGGATAGAAAAGTATAATCTATAACCGCACCTAAAGAAGTGTGAATTTGGTGTGACATCCGATAAGCTGCTTAGGCACATTGTGAGTTAGAGGGGAATTGAGATGGATCTGAATAAGATAAAGGCTACCTGCGACATGCCATCTCCGAAGATAGAAAAGGAAGTGTGATCATTTCTCGGGTCCCTTCAGTATGTCAGTCTCTTCATAGCCCCATTAAGTACAATTTGCGAGCCAATATTCAAACTTTTGAGAAAGCAACAACCAATTATTTGGAATGAGAAGTGTTAGTTGGCTTTTGATAGAATTAAAACTTATTTGATCAATCCTCTAGTCCTAAAGCTATCGAATGCCGGCAAGCCTCTCATACTCAGTTAGGCTATCGAAAAGTGTTCAATAGGGGTAATGCTTGTCCAAGAGCAAGAAGATAAGTGTGAACATGCAATGTATTAACTGAGTAAGAAGCTTCTTGAGTATGGAATCTGATACATGGTTATTGAGAAGACTTGTACGATAATTGTCTGGCTCACTAAGAAGCTCCTGCACTATTTTCATTCATACAGAATCTAAGTAGTGGCTAAGATCGATCAGATCAAGTACCTATGCCACTCTAGCTGGAAAGCTCTCTCCCTGGTTACCTCCCCTCTCTAAGTTTGATATTGAGTATGTCACGAAGAAGGTGATTAATTACTGAGCAGTTGCTGAATCCCTCATCAATCATGCCCTTGACTCTGACTATGTGGAGAACTTAAATTTTCCCGATGATAGCTAGTGACTATAGAGTCCTTGAATGAAGAGTGGAAAGTGTTCTTTGAAGGAGCTATGAATCGTCGAGGGGCAGGTCTTAGGATAATCTTAGTGACATCGAAGAATGAAATCATCCCACTCTCTAAGGATCTCAAATTTCCCATAGCCAATAATGGAGCAGAAAATGAGGCTTGCCTCTTTGATATGGAAGCTTCGGGAATTGCTGGGGTATCAGAAGTCACTATCATCGGTGATTCTGCCCTCGTAATTCGATAAGTTATTGATGATTGGGAAATCAAGGAGGAGTTACTTCAGCCTTATCTAGACGCAATATGGGAATTGGCCGCAAAATTCAAGAAGTGTTTATTTCGACATGTTCATAGGGATGAGAATCAGATGGTAGATTCCCTAGCTACTTTAGCCTTTATGTGGGAAGGACCCCAACCCATCAAACCCGTGGTTCTTCAATCATCAAAAGAACCATTCTATTGTCACAACATCTTGGCCACCATCAGCACATATGAGAATTGTTGGTATTGGGACATAGACCGACTAATCCAAGATGGGGAATTCCCTCTAATAGTAACACACTCAGAACTGTTATCTCTACATTGACTGGGTGCTCAGGTAATTATTATCAGAGATGATATCTTTAAGTGCACTAGTGATGGCTTGCTTTTGCATTGTCTTTTGGAGAAGGAAGCTTCTTTGGTCATGAATCATATCCATGGAGGAGAATATGACCCTCACATGAATGGTTTGGCCATAATGAAGAAGATTCAATGGTAAGGTTATTTCGGTCTACCATGATAGCTGATTGTATTTTCGAGGTGAATAGGTGCCATAATGCCATATATATGGAGACATTAGTCATTTACCTCCATCTGATCTCCACAATCTTTCAACTCCTTAGCCATTCTCGGTGTGGGGGATTGATATTATTGGTGAGATCCAACCTTCTTCAACTAATGGGCATTGATACATCATTATGGCGGTCAACTACTTATCCAAGTGGGTAGAGGCCGAGTCTTTCACCAGCATAATAACCAAGAAGTTGGCCAAGTTCATCGAAAAGCATATTTTTACGTGCTACGAGATGCCTCATCACATTGTATCTAATAATGGGGTCCAATTCCAAGGGGCAATGACTGATCTAATTGAAAAATATGGCATCAAGAATCATCACTCTTCTCCGTATAGATCTCAAGCCAATGGGCCAATAGAAGCAGCGAATAAGTCTATCAAGAAGATTTTTTCCAAAATGGTGACCACTTACCATGATTGGGTAGATAAGCTTCCGTCTAAGCTTTCGGGGTATAAGACCAGTTTGCACACTCCAACATGCCAAACTCCCTTCTCCCTAGTCTACGGGATGGAAGCAGTTCTCCTGGTGGAAATCGAGGTCAGATACTTAAGGGTAGCCATGGAAGCGAGATTGAAAGAGTTGGATTGAGCAAAGGCCAGATTTGAGTAGTTGAATATGATCGATGAAAATCATTTAAAAGCCCTTGATCACCTGTAAGTGTATCAGTAAGGCATGGCGAGAGCTTACAATAACAAAGTTAAGAATTAAAGGCAGCCCTTGAAAGCGAGAGGCGTGGTCTTATAGTAGCTGAAGCCTTCTAATATCGATTCTAGGGGGAAGTTCAGGCCCAACTGGGAAGGTCCATTCATGGTTAAGAAGGTCCTTAGCAAAAGAGCAATCAAAGTAATGGACATGGACAATAACGAGTTCATGAACCCGATTAATAAGGACATGCTAAAGCTATATCAGATTTAGGAAAAGAACAAAATTGTGAAAAGTAGCACTCGTAATAAAAAAAAATATATCAAGCTCATCAACTTTCTTTCTTCATACATTTGAGAAAAAATTAAGGTATTCTTTTGCTAAATAGTTCGTCAAAGTGAAAATCCAAAAAGGTGCTTTGGGTAAAAATTAGGACAAAAAGTGAAAACAGGGAGATTCCAAACTGAAAATCGAAAGGCTTTTTAGAAGTAGGGGTTAGATCATTGTATATCTCATATCATAAACTTTTATACCCTAATTGATTTCATTCTTGAATGCTCGCATGTCATAATGTTCGAACAATGTAAGTAACACTTTTTATTATTTAATTTATAGCAGTTTGAATTAATTGTTACATACATCCCAATACATAATAAAGCTAGCCAATTCGGATAGTAATAAATATATCAAAAAGTATACATAGAGATGAGTCATCTTTCGTCTCCTCATTGTACCAGTAAGGATTAATAGTTTCCTCTTCTCATCTATATTTCTCCTCGGCACTCCCTTGGTGCAAAGTAGCTTCATCAATTTATCTAGGTCAATGAGTCCCCAAAATGCATCTAGCAATCTTCGGTAGCAATCAGTCTAGGCACTTTTGTGTGATAGAGCATAAGATCATCATCAACAAAATAAAGCTTATAAAAATTAAGTTTTATATAAAGTCATAAAATATACAAAGTTCTAAAATAAAAGATGAAAATGTACGAGTTCTAAAATAAAAGATACAAACGTACGAACTACATCATCAAAACAACAAGAAATAAAGCAAAGAGGATTTAAGCTATTGCGCCCCATACTAGGTCCCATCAACTCCACTGTCACTGCTACCATCATCGAACTCCTCATCCTCATGGTCTTCTATGCCCTCGCTCTCCTCTCCATGAGTGGCGTAAGAAATGAAATCCAGGGTCACTCATCACAATCCGGGCTCCATCGTGCTCCATGTTCACAAATACTTGCAAGAGGAATAAATAAATCAAAACATACATAAATACATGCCCAATGACTAATCTGCATACATGTGTACATACATATTCATACATCATCACTATCATGCATATAAATACTTACATACGTAAAAAAATATTGAATGTAGGAATTACCATAAAGAGTGTATCTTGGGCCATCATAAGATCCCCAAATCGAGAAGAGCTCGCAAGCTAATCACTCCACCTCATCAATAAATACCTGTGCAACAAATTTCTAAGTATCAGATAAGGCATCATGTTCACAAGCAGAATCCAAAAGGAAAATTCTAAGAAATGGTAACTCTAAGGGAGCCAAACTTCCTTGTAGTCAATGCTAGATTCACACAAGGGGAAATTCAACCTTTTCAAAGGTGCCTCTGCAACATTTTTGGAACAGGCTAAATTTCTTCGACTCAATTAATTTTCCTCTTCGTTTTAATTCTTGATTAAAGGGGCAAAATATTTTGTTTCCAAAATGTCAATCAAGGAGTTAAAATGTAAAAATAACTTTATTGCATTTTTAGGTTTCTAAACCAAACCCATCCATTTCTAGATGATCTCGAAAATCAAGATAGCTCCATGTTGAAGATGTCCAATAAGCATGGGGAAATTCAATGTTTGAAGGTCAACTTCAGCATATATCTAGATAATCCTGAAAATCGGGAGTCCTTGTAGAGGATGTCCAAAGAGCACGGGAAAATTCCATGTTTTGAGGTCAACTTCAACACTCATTATTGTTAGGTGATCTTGAAAATTGGGATGGTTCCATGTTGAGGATGTCTAATGAGCGTGGGAAAATTCCATGTTCAAAGGTCAACTTCAGCACTCATTTTTTACAAGTGATCTCGAAAATTGGGAGAGCTCCATGTTGGGGATGTCCAAAGAGTGCGGGAAATTCCATGTTCTGAGGTCAAATTCAAAACTCATTATCTCTAGGTGATCCTTAAAATAGTGAGAACTCCATGTTGGGGGTGTCTAAGGAGCATGGCAATCTTCCATGTTTGAAGATCAACTTCAGCACTCATTATTTCCAGGTGATCCCGAAAATTAGGAGAGCTCCATGTTGAGGATGTTCAAAGAGCGTGGGAAAACGACATGTTTAAAGGTCAACTTGAGCACTTATTATCTCCAGGTGATCCTAAAATTAGGAGAACTCCATGTTGGGGGTGTCCAAGGAGCACGACGATCTTCCATGTTCCTAGGTCAACTTCAACACTCATTACTTCTAGCTGATCTCGAAAATTAAGAGAACTCCATGTTGGGGATGTCCAAAGAGAGCGAGAAAATTCCATGCTCATAGGTCAACTTCAATGCTAGTTTATTTCCAGGTGGTCTTGAAAATCAGGAAAGATCCATGTTGTGGATGTTCAAGGAGACAACGGTCTTCCATGTTCCTCGGTCAACTTTGACAAAGTCATGCCGGCTCAGGTGTGATTTCTATCCCTTGCTCTATTCGTGTAGCCATTCTGACTTGTATTAGTAGTGACCACATGAGGGGTAGTCTGTGAGCAAGAATTTCTTTGACCCTCTCACGAAGCAATGATGAGAAATATTTTCACTTACCTCTTTTGTTCCAATGATCCGCTTTGAGGTTACGAGATTTTTGAAGGACATCCTTGGGTCTTTTTGTAAGCCAAAACCATCCCATTAACTATAAAAAACTAAAAATTCAGAAAAAACCATTAAAAACAAAAAAAAGCAAAAAAATCCCTTCAAAAGCATGCCCGTCCATGTCCAACCAGCCTAGTCCAGGCCAGTACCGGGACAGACCTGCCTGAGCAAGCCGATCCTGGCCTCAGCCAGACCGGTGTCGGCCCAGACTAGCCTATTCAAGGGGTGGGTACTGGCCTAAACTAGGTCGATAACGGCTTGCCCAGATGGGCCGGTCCGACTGCCTTGTTGCCCAATCTAGTTTTTTTGACCTTTTTGCCCCTATTTTCATTTTTTTCTCAAAAATGCTCTTCAAACTTCACTTATTTACATTTTTTACAAGCCACTATACAAGTCTAAAAATTATATTTTTGAAGGGTTGAACTTCACCGCTTTAGAAAACATTTTAGAGAGAGAGAGAATACTATAGAGAGAAAATTTGGGATTTTTGAGAATAAGTTAGGAATTTCTCCACATCCTCTTTTCCGACTCTTTTTCTCTAAAAACTCCCCTGGTTTCCTTTTCGGGTTCGAGTTAGAAAATGAAAATCTAACCCCCGGGTTTACAATTTTACTCACTAAAAAACCTACTTTTCTACCTTTTCCGACCAAATAGACTATAAAAAGATCTCGAGATCTCTTCCTTCGACGTTTCTAGCTCCAAAAGTCATGGATTCAAGTTAGAGGGGTAAGATTCTGAGCTTTTGGAGACTCTTTGGCATGATTTTGTACTTTTTTTTTGTCCTTTTTATATTTTTAACCTAGTTTATTATTTTTCAGCTCCTTATTACTATTTTAGACCCCCACGCAATAGGAAATCCATTTTTTTCCCAATAACAGACCTCATTTATGCCATGACTAAATTTTAAATAATAAAATTTGGTTAATCGATTCTACAATCAATTATTTTCCAATAAAAGCGTGCGAGGAACCCAAATTCCCCACTTTTAAATTATTATCACGCGATTCACCGTAATCTAACCTAGTTGCATGACTAATTGCATCTTGTTTGGTTAATTAACTATGCTATGATGTGTGATATATCTCATGCTAACCTTTATAGATGCAGGTAGTTTAGGTTAGATTTATGATTAGGGATTTCTTTCTTTCGGGTATCGCAATTGTAAATAAAATGTATTTGTAGATCATCTGTATTTAGGACCATTTGTGTATTATGTTGGTACTTAAATGACTTAATTACATAATAAAAGGGCGTGAATGCAGTTCTTGGTTTTTTTATGATTTTATAAAATATTAACCAAAGTTTTTAGATGCGAGTGCTGAGTGCTCCATGATGAGTTGGTCTAAAAACTTATAAACTGCTCAACTTTGTTAGCATAATTTATCTTCAATCATATGCTGAGTATTTTACTCAGCATGGATTTGTTTTTCAAGCAAAACTAAAAATAGAGATAGACTGATAGACGAGATAAAAGCAATAAAGGCAAGCGATTACGGTTAAAACCTCAACACTTGAGATTTTATCCTAGTTTGGCCCATAGCCTACCTCTAGTCCTCGAATTCCTTCCGAGCTTTAATCCACTTGTGATTTCTTTCCTTCTTTAGGCACCGATAAGTGTATAATTACACTTATTATCATGATACTTTTACTTTTAAAACAATATGGTTTTGAGTCATTTTATACTTCATATAAAGGATTTCACGTGGTATGTAGTTTTTTTTATATAAGTGAAGAAACTAGGTGAATCTTGGGAGTAAAATGATCAAAGATGGAATTCTAAGTAAAAAGAGTGAAAAAGGGGCAAAAAGATGCGTGGAACATAAGGAAATGCCTTAGGATCGAAGCTGTCAAAGATCGGTAAAGTTGCAAGAAGAATTATGAAGAAAAGCATTGTTCACAATCGTGACACCCATTTGCGATCGTGACTTATCACCCTTAATAAACAGAAAGTTGCTAACCATTGTTCACAATCACAATATGTGATTCATGGTCGCTACTTGTAACGGTTATTGGTTATCTCTTCTCAACTACCAACTGCCTGATAAGAATGATCAACCGTCATCAACTACTAGATGAAAAGATACCTTTTGGAAGTAGACCAATCACAAAAAGGTGCCTTTCCATCGTAGATGTGGATGAAACTTTACACCCAATCATATTGAAGTGATGCAACCTTTTGCCAATGGACACAACTCTTCGTTTGGATAGATGCAACCCTTCGTACTCTATAAATAAGGTTCAAATCAAACCAATTTTGTGCACAGTGGGGTAATAGTTAGTAGACATTTAATGATAGTATGCGTGTATGATAGAGAGTGAAAATATATATATTTCACTACGTTCAAAGTGTTAGCAAGAAAAACGTATAAGTGATTCGATTCTTATTTCGATCACTAGATTTCTCCACTTATTCGAGTGATTGTTGTATGAGTGTAATTGCAAAGCACTTATCAATAAAATTTTTCATTTTTCGACATTCATTTGTTCGATAATCACAAAGAATAGCATCCCAGCGGAGTTTCTGTACGAGTCGAGACCGAATTCAAAGTAGATGCAGAAATTACAGGAATTGATGATCCCACTAAAGAGTGGATACGGTTTGATCAACTTTAGCTTTCACTTGCATACCTTAAAACTTTACTTTGTTTTCTACTTATACATTCTATTTCGAAGTTTATGATATGTCTATGTGTTATAACGAGTGTTTCATCTAGCCTCATATATATGAATTAAGTTACATGCTTTCGAGTTGACATTAAGAGTGATTTTGGGGTTAACAAGATTGTGTATAATCACTGGATCTGTGATTATAACGTTGTTTAATGAGCCAACATTGGAGTGGTAACTTGCTAAATATGGCTATGTGAGAGCGACCCATACTAAGCATAGTATTATTGTTATCCAAGTATTATAAGTGTCATAATTCGTTTATCTTAGATTTAGAAAGGTCATTTGATGTGTTGCTCTGCGGTGAATTATTGAATATTTGGGCTTCTAGAACCGTGTTTATAGAAGTTATCTAGCGTTTAAAATAACTTTGATTACTTTGCATGTTTTTCTCTACTATACTTGTTCTTAGGGAATATCTATATAGTTTACATTTTCTCTAATCTATTCATGCATCTGTCTATTCATCAGTCTACCATCCAAACCCTCCAATTTAAATTATCTTATTTCTTCTGTTCCGTAACTCTAGTTGGTCTTTAGAACCGAATTCCTTCCTTGTGGGATCGATATCTTTTAAAACTACATCGAAACTTTATACTTGCAGTGGTCATAATTTTTTCTATTTGATAAGCGATACTAACATCTGTTTATATTTAGAACTTTACTCTTATCAGTAGAAAAGTGGGTAACAAGGTTTTTGGCACTGTTACCGAATATAAGCCTATTAGAACAAGTATAGTCAAAATCTTGCGATCAAGTTTTAGCGCCTTTGTCGGGGAAGGTAAGTGCATTCTAGAGATAAAATTGCTAGAGACTACGGTATGTTTTCTAATTATATCTATTTGTTTATTTCTTAAACTATATAATTTGTCAATCCTAACTTGGATGTGAAAAGAATATGAAATAATCATCTTGGAGGTGATACATCATATTATTACATCTGAGTTCTCGATAAATTGAAGAACTTCTTCTATTTTTCCTATTCGCGTTCACGACTTCCACTCATGCTCGTGAATTCCTTCATAAAAAACTTTCTATTTCTCAAACTTTGTAAGTCACGATCGCGACTTGTGTGAAAACTATAACAGTTTAGCAGTTATTCGACTGTTATTCCTCCAAACTCTATAAATTGATGTGCGAGTGTTCATCAATTTCTCACTTCTACAATCTGAAATCTAACTTTTCCATTCACAATTCAATTCCAAATCTAAAACTACCTCATTTCTTTTAGAATTTCTTTCATTTTAAAATGTTTTTGGCAAACAAATCCAACCTAGTTCCTCCATCAAACTTACAAGAATGGTACAAGGCACCATTCCTGATCCATTCTCATGAAGAAGGAGATCATTTTGAGGTTATCAAAGATGCTGAATACAAAAGTTCCTACACCATTCATAGGAATAGTTTCATCAACCTTGGAGTTTGTGATAGGGTAATGTACTATCTTAGAATTCTGAACTTTCTCATTTACTCAAATATGTCTATGGGGAATAGTGTGGACAACTGTATGGAGATGTTGGTCACATTAGATTGGAAGAACAATAAGAAAGACTGCTTAGTCTATCGTCATCATGGAAAAGAATACAAGTTGACAAGGAAAGCACTGGATAAATATATGGGATTTCCAAAGGATTGTTACAAAAAGATGCTTCCTGGATGGGATCCCTTACCAACATAGAATCGCCTAACTGGCCAAACTGAGTTCAAACAAGCATCTACCTATGGTCGGTGGATTCGTGATCCTTGTTTGCTTGCATTGCACTTTTACTTAAGTGGTGCATTATTTGGCAAGTCAACTTTCGATCTTGTCATTCCTGAAGAATTGTTCATGATGGAAGAAATTTGGAATGGAACACTTGTTGATGTTTTGGGGATAATGATGGAGACACTTATGTATGTCATACAAAATCCTGGAATGATAGAACACGGGTGTCGAATGATGGTAAATATGTTGGGAAAGATTGGGAGAATGCCCTATTCTAATGAAGTCTTTACTAATGAAGATGAGATTCTGGAATTAAAAATGGAAGTTTTCTTCGAGTATGGATTTCTGGTCTGGTGCATTGGAAAAATAGGATCACTTATGATTGGAAATCATTGGAGGAGAGAGTGGAAACTGACAGATAAATAGAAAGGGAAATTTCTAGGAAAGAAGAACGAAGCACAACTAACCTCCGGGGAAGGTTGAATGAACTTATGGAAGCGCGGATCTCAATTCATAGGAAAATAGATGATATTCATAAACTAATGTTTGATGTCGAGCAAGATCTACGGGAGTCTTAGTATAAGATTGACCTATTGACAGAATCGCTTTCCTCTAAATGATTATTCGCTTTTCACTTAGATTTAGGATTTTGTACAGTTTGTTGTTTGTTTGTTTGTTTGTTTGTTTAGTTGTATGTTTGTTAATGTATGTTAAATATGAAAATAAATTTGAACAACAAGACATTGATGTTCAATTACTATCTTCAACATAAATTGTTCTAAGTATGAAAATAGTATATATTTATTATTTATATTTAACATATTTATTTTTATAAGTTTATCTAGGACTAGGTCTAAAAATTGAAGAAATAGAAGAATTGAAGAAGGACCCGATCGCAACTATAGATCACACCCATGACATTATGCAGTAAAACCTTCTGTTCCTGTTGTGAAGAAAGTCACGATCGCGTCAGGCTTTCACGATCGTAACATGGGAAGAATATAACCATTAAAGATCATGATTTAATACATGCCAAATGGCTGAAACTTCCATTAATGGCTAGTTTGATGGAGAAACGACTATATTGACTATTTTGGCAAATCAATGACCTATTAGAACTCTACATAAAGGTCTAGATTGAATCTATAACCACCACAACCTTCTACAAAGCTTACAAAAGTTCTGATTCTTTAATCTATACTCTTCTACATTTAAAACCTTTTTCAAACCTTTACTTTAAAAGCCAATATGCCTCGTGTTAAGGTAGCCACCAATAGAAGAGACTTCTTAAACTATCAACAAGATTATGATTGTCCTTTTCCCATTCATTCACGTGAGGAAGGGAAAAGATTCCAAGCTTTGAATAAATTGGAAATCAACGGTATGATTTTTCTTGATTGAGTTTTCTTAGAGACATTGGGCCTCCATGAGCAAATGGGGATGTATCTTGCTGTTCTTGGTTTAAGAACGTTTGTGGGAATGCGATTTCCATAAAATCTTGATTGGATTTTAGAATGTCTAGTGATATTCGATTTTGAAGATAAGAAGAAGAGGGCGATTCAATTTCATAACCAAGGCAGACATTATACCATCATAAGAGAGATGATGAACTTTGTTCGGGTTTGTAATTGAAAATTCATCGAGCTTGATGGATTCTTTTAAAGCAAATCGAGTTTAGGCAAATTTAGCGGGTAAGAGAGCTTTTGACCCAAAAATTCTCCAAATAAAGTTATTAAGGATGAGTGTATTCTTCTAGTCCACAAATACCTTGCCACTTCGGTATTTTGTAGAGTAGAGAACACCAAAGTCCAAAAGAGATATTTGTTTGTTCTTTCTTGGGCAATGATGAAGAAAAAAGTAGAGTTCGTGGATATAATTTGGGACATGATGAAGAAGAATTCAATGAGCATGAGGAACAAGATTGGGGTGGCCAAAATTATCACTGCAATCATCTTAGGTGTGCGAAATGAACTCCCCTATGTTCAACAACAGGGTGAGTATTTTTGATATATGGATGGGAGTTACTTGAAGAATACCAGACTTCTTCAAGAGAATGATGATGTCTATTCTTTCTGCTCCTACTCCAACCGCACCAAGAAACTAATCTCGACTCATGAAGATTCTTCTGTTAGCCCATCTGATCCGACTACTAGACGTTATCCAGGCAAGGCTCCGATGATTGAAGAAGAAGATGAAGAAGAAGAAGAAGAAGCTCTGGAAGATTGGAAGGCGAGTATGCAACAAAAATTGGACAGTTGCCAAGCAGAACTTGGAGTAATAAAAAAGGACATGAAGATTCTAAAGAAGAGTAATAAATCGATGCTTAAAAAATTGCTATACTTTTTTAGAAAACAAAATTGTCAATTTACTCCTAGTCCTCCGGATTCACCTTCTCAATAGACGAGCTTACTCTTTTCTTTAATTTTCTTTTTCAAAATTTTAGACTAGTTTTTTGTTTTTAGTTTTTAGATTTTTATTTTTAGTTAAGTCTCTCACAATGAGGACATTGTGTTCTTTAGTGTGTGGGGGGGCATTTGTAAAAAAAATCCCAAAAATCCAAAAAAAATCGAATAAATTAAAAAAAATTGAAGAATATGAAAAATTTTCTTGATTATGTGTTATTTATACATTATCCATACCTATACTATACTAACATATGTTCCAAGGTTATTGTGAGTGTTAGGTATTACAAGTTCGATGTTAGTGCAAATTTCGAACAAAATTTTTTATTTCGAGTTTGAGCGCACGTTGAAAGTGTGAGTGCTTCATGGCATAACATTAAGCATTTGGCAAGAATGAGTGGTGAGTAACATTCAAAAGCAACATTCCAAGTAAGTTTCGATATATATTTTCAATGCAACATGAATTAGTATAAGTTATATAGTTTTAGTTTAATGCTACCGATAAGTTAGTAGTGGAGTAATATCTAGTAGTGTTCTTACT
>CATIWQ010914672.1:0-48145 GCA_949673415.1 Euphorbia schlechtendalii | reverse complement strand
TACATAGTCACGGGTCAAAGTTGACCGGCGGTCAAATTTCGCTCCGTTTGACTATTACCGAACTTAATCTTTTTCTTATCATTCCTTTAATATTGTAACAATATACCGTTATCAAAATTTAAAAATTTTGGGGTGTTACAGAGACTGATCATAAGGTAGAACCTAGAAGAAGTAAAAGGAAAAGGATTGAAAAGTCATATTGTCCAAACTTCTTAACATATATGGTTGAAGCGGAACCACAAACATACAAATATGCTATAAGCTCCATGGAAAATCCTTTATGGAAAGAAGCCATAAGGAGTGAAATTGATTCCATATTGCAAAATCATACATGGGAATTAGTGGACCTTCCTCCGGGAACAAAACCACTAAGTTCTAAATGGATTTTTAAACGTAAGCTAAAAACTGATGGATCAATTGATAAGTACAAGGCTCGTTTAATCATAATAGGTTATAAATAAAAAGAAGGCCTTGACTACTTTGACACTTATTCTCCTGTGTCGAGAATAACCTCTATTAGGATGATACTTGCAATTGCTGCTTTGCAAAATCTTGAAGTACATTAAATGGATGTGAAAACTGCTTTCCTTAATGGAGATCTTGAAGAAGAAATCTATATGGAACAACCTGAGGGTTGTGTAGCTCCAGGTCAAGAAAAGAAAGTATGTAAGTTGATGAAATCTTTATATGGTTTAAAGCAAGCACCAAAACAATGGTATAAGAAATTTAATGATGTCATGATAGCCAGTAGTTATCGCATAAATGAGTGTGATAAATGCATATATGTAAAAAATACAAATGATGGATATGTTTTTATATGTTTGTATGTTGATGACATACTCATTGTTGGAAGTAATGAGAAGATGGTAAAAAGTACCAAAAATATGTTAAATTCAAGATTTGACATGAAAGTTATGGGACTAGCGGATATAATTTTAAGCATCCAAGTTAAACGTTCACCTTATGGTCTCGTATTAATGCAGTCACACTCTGGGGATAAGATACTAGACAAGTTTAACAAAGGTGATTTTGGTATAGCCAAAACACCGTTAGATGTCAATCTACATCTATCCAAGAACAAAGGTGAATGCATAGACCAAGTGGAATATGCAAGGGTTATAAGTAGTCTAATGAACCTTACAAGTTGTGAAAGGCCTGAAATAGCTTATACTATAAGTAGTTTAAGCAAATTTACGAGTAATCCTAGTAAATGTCATTGGAACTCTATCGTGAGAATACTAAGGTATTTACGATATACTCGTACTTATGGACTACACTATACGAGAGAACCTGCTGTACTTGAAGCATATTATGATGCTAGCTGAATAGCTAATGTTAAGAATTCTAAAGGTACAAGTGGATATGTGTTCACTCTAGGAGGAGGAGCAGTTTCATAGAAATCCTCAAGGCAAACAATTATAACTCGTTCTACAATGGAAGCTGAGTTTGTAGCATTGGATAAAACGGGAAAGGAAGTTAAATGGCTACGGAACTTCTTAGAGGATATTCCTGTATGGCCTAAGCCTGTGCCCGCAATATGTATACATTGCGATAATCAAGCAGTGATTAAAAGAGCACAAAATGTAATGTATAACGGTAAGTCGAGACACATGCGTCGTTGACATAATACCATTAGACAACTGATCTCAACTAGAGTTATCTCTATTGATTTTGTAGGATCAAAGGATAACTTAGCGAATCCGTTAACCAAAGGGTTAAACAGAGATCAAGTTGAAAAGACATCTAAAGGAATGGGACTAAATCCCATGAATATATAAGGCGCTATATGAAGGAAAACCCAACCAATTTTGACTGGAGATCCCAAGATCTTGGTTCAATGGGACAACCTAATTGCATAGACCTTATGAGGTCACTGTGGGGGTAACCCCGTATCTATTCCTATGATGTAAATAGTGATAAAACGGGTTAAGAGTAAGCAATAAAAATGCTTTTAATGATTCTTGTGCATTAATACGGGAGAAAAAGAGATCACCTGTGTGAGAGTGAAGTGGGGTCGCTTCAAAAGAAACTAATGGGGCTTAGTTATCTTAAACTCTTGCAGAACCAGGAGATGTTCATGACCGTACGAACATAACCATGAGAACCAAAACTGAGTTAGAATTAATATTTGTGTGAGGTATATCATCATTTACTTAAAACGTGAGAATAGTTCAAGGACATCCCGTCTACTAGTCAGACAGTAAAGTAAATATACTTTCACAAGGGAAGGTTCAAGGTTTGTAGTCCACTTATCCTATGCAAATATTGATTGTATAATGCTATCACTAAATCAAGTTTGTCGTTCTATTTTCTTTTATGTGGGGGATTGTTGAATTTTAAAAGAAAATTATTGATGCGTCGGTAGCCGTCAAATACTGCACGGTTACTATGCAATACTATGCACGAGACCTTATGTTTTCTATTATTTACAGTTTGTGTCATTGAGTTTTCCTATAAATAGGATTCATTTTTTCTTATTCAATACACCTCAGAGATAAGAAATAAAATCTCTTTCATATTCACTCTAAGTTCTTAGTTATTCGGTATTTGGTGATAGAATTTTACACTCAGTTGAGTTCGCCCAAAGTCTGTTGTTGTATCATCTTGGGAGACAGTTTGCCATATAAGGGGAAAATCTGTCTTAAGGAAATCATTCGAGCCTCAACAGAACCCTCTTATTCCAAGTAAAAGATTTATTTCAGTATTTCGTTATTTTATATTTAGTACTTATTATAATACTTTATTTTTACGATGTTCATATAATTGTAATTTAAGTTACTAATATTTTTTTTATTATATTTTTTCTCTTCATAAAAAATTATATACGTAACCCTAACATTTTTTCTAATAGAGCTCAGATATAGGACAAAATATTATAAACAATGTTAAATGAAAGAACACTTACAAAATAGAAACTCGTGTTTTAGCTTAAACGAGTACAATATTTATATTTTAAGACAAAATGATAAGTTATTTCAATTATTACAAAAAAAGACAATTGGAATGATTAGATGATATTCATCGACTTAAAATGTGAAAATATTTTCATGTTTTTAAAGCGCATTTTATATTATATTATATTATATTATATTATATTTTTTCATAAATTAATTATTACTTTATCATTTCATCATAACTTTAATCATAATTTTAAAGTATAGGGTATGGTAATTTTACTTTTAAATATAACAAATTTTATTTTGTATTTTATCATTATTGAATCAATTTTCACATCAAATCCATCGGTGATTAGAAATGATTTTTTTTATAAGGTCACCATAAAATCTACTTAACTCTAAATCTTCTCATCATTAGATAAAATCTTACAACACGTATATAATGGTGAAAACTCGAAAAGAGCAAAATAATATATAATTGTAAAAATAATAAATCATATAAAATTCTAAAAAAATATTCAACATTGATTCAAGATCTTAAATGGGGAAAAATATCAAAATTTTTATAATACTCCAACCGGAATTTGAAAGTGTTTTTTTTATAACAGTTGAAATCATTTATCATCACATTTAGACTTTTTTTTTTTTTTGAAGAATCACATTTAGACTTTAAGACACGTCTTTTCAAGCTGTGACATGAAAAAAGCATATATAACATCGATAATTTTATTGAAGTGGTTAAACTTAATTTTAATTTTTAACACCCTAGTGGTAGACCTGGGCCTGGTTGACCCGTTTCAATGGATCAGGTTTGGATATTTAGTTTTTAAAAAAGATCGGTTCGAGCCCGAATCCGAACCCGTCAAAGTTCGAAAATTTATGGACCGGATTTAATTTTTATATAAATATCTAAGTCCGGCCCGATGAATAATTTTATTTATTTAGTATATATTTATACATTAAATTTCTAATTATTTTAAGATTTTATATTTTATCCTATTAAATTTTTATACTTGACTACAGTACATGTTACTAAATATTATAGATTTTAAGTAAACAATGCAATTGTATTTAAAATTTAAACATATTTTGACTTTTTTTATATTTTTTCTATTAATTTAATTAAAAATATTATAACGAAAAAATTATTCATGGATTCGGGCCGGGTTTGAAAATGACCTTGTTAGCCTAAAATATGGGCTTAGGTTAAAGTTTTTTTTTAAAAGCCCACCAAACCCGATCCGACAGGTCGGTCTCTGTTTTTTCAATTTATTATTCATGTTAATTTTTTTTTATTCATCTCACTAAAAGTAAAATCTCATGATAAAATTCAAAATAGAAAGAAAAAAGGCTTCATTACACGGTACACCCTTTCGCGCTCCGATCGCCTCTCTATCCCGATCGTCAAAATCAGGTAAACTGATTTCGTTCTTTGACTCTTTGTGCGATTTCTCCTTAAATTTGAAATTTCCGCTCCTCTTTTAGCCATTCAGTGTCGATGTTAGCCGACCTTAATACCGATTCCGTTAACAAGATGCCGAGTGTAGGTGTCGGATCCCTTCTTCTTTGTCAAATCTGGGGGTGCAAAGCGGCATCCTCAGCTTGTAATCTCTTTGCGGAGCTTTGATGGAGTTGCTCGAAATGGTATGAAATTAAATGTAACTGAGATTAAACTGCCTCATTATCATATTGGCACCTTAAAAGTAAGGGTTTAAGTCTGTTTGGGCATTGTCCACCATTCACTGGTTGTTTTGTTAGTGTCGTCTTTTACTTTTTATTTTTGGAATAATGTTGTGTAAGGTTGTGGTTAAATTCGACAATTCATGATTTTCTACGGAATACGGATAAACAAGAAATATCTCAATCGATGGACGACATCTTATTTGTCATCGACTCTGCAAAGAAGAAAGTTGCAAGTAACCGGTGTGAATTTGTAAAGGTGCATTCTTATGATTTCATTGCTTTTTTTCGTTACCGGAATAATTGTTTTTGATTTGTGTGTAATTTAAGATTTGGATTGTTATTTTTTTCAGAAAAGAATGGCACAGAATAAACAGAAGTTGGCTGATGTGTTGAACCAGCACAACACCATGTCACAGGAAAGAAGAAACAGCTTGATTAACATTTCCCATAGTGATAGCCATGTAGATTTGCTGACAAAGAGACAAAATGATGCACTTGGCATGCACTGTGGTAATGACTCATATTACAGAGAAAAGGATAGCCACATATCTCAAGCAGATGGATCTTCCACTGTTCTTTTAGTTCTGGGATCTAGTATTCCGGTCAAGAATGCTGTTCGACCAATTAAGCTCCCAGAAATGAAGAGATTACCTCCATATACCACATGGATTTTCTTAGACAGGAGTGCAAGAACTACTATTTTTGGTCATTAGTAAGGCCTCCTTAGAGGTCTAGGTCTTATCTGTATAGTGTACTGGCTCATATGTTGCATCTGTTATCTTCATCTGTTTGGGTTAGAGATAACAAATTTGCATGGTATATTCACCTTTATGGTGCTTCAAATGGTTCATTGCTTGTTATTGTTGAAGTGCAAACTCCAATGAACTAGATTTGGGACAATTTGGAGTTTTTGGACAAATGATGATGCAGCATTCATGTGACAATGGGATTTTCCTAGAGCTATAAGTCTCATTTGCTTGTATATCAATTTTTTTGATAAAACGCAATTAGCAAAACCAGACTGTGAGATGAAGAGGAAGTAGTGCGTCAGTGCAAAATAGAAGGAACCGCTATTGATGAGTGAGAATATGAGTTTGTCCTCTATTTGTTCCATAAAAGTGTATGCAATTTTCACAAATTATGCTAAACTTGCATTTCAACATGTCTCTTGTTTTTTTTTTGCAGAAATAAGAGAATGACAGAGGATCAATCTGTGGTTGGACGAAGGAGAATATATTATGATCAAAATGGTGGAGAAGCACTCATTTGCAGTGATAGTGAGGAGGAGGTAAATGACGAAGACGATGATAAAAAGGGTTTTAAAGATTCTGAAGATTATATTCTTTGGTTCGTATAGTCGTGTTATCATGTATGTATATAAACGCGCATGAGTTTTTTATGTTTAATTTTTTTTACAAAGTAACCATTACTTTGTCCATTATCACCGTTGGATTAAGTTTCACACCACTGATCCGCTGGTGATGATAAACAAAATAACCTTTACTTTACAAAAAAAATGTCACCATAAAATACACACACATATATTATCTCTATCCTTTTTATTTTCCTTTTTGAAGTACAAGTTTTATGTGATATCTTGAGTTTACTATCGATTGCCATTTAGTTTCCTATCAAAGCATCAGTTATCATATCTAGTTATTTATGGTTTGCTTTTTGGGCGTTCTTTTAATTTTTCGGTGGGGCCGGGGGAGGGGGGGTGTTGTTTAACCGAAAATTTAAAGCTTAATAGATATTTTGATCTAATTTAAAATAACTTTTGGTACTCTTAATATAAGCTTATTATCAATATTCAATCATATGTATTGAAACAAATTTATTGGATGTGACATTAAGACCTTTATTATATCTTTGAAAATTTCACGTTTTTTTATGCATCAAATGCCCAACAATATTTCTCAAAGATAGCATTTGTTTTTCAAATAAAATTTTTGTTGTGAATTTTTTTATTACAAGGAGTTAACCAAGTCTTTCTGGCCTCAACTTTATTAAAAAAGATTTTATTAAATTTATTTTTTAGAAGTTTGTTGAAACACTGCCTGTCACTATTTTTTTGGTTGTTTGAATTTTTTCTTTTATTTATGTTTGAAAAATATTGTAGATTTCTTAAGAGAAATTGACCATTTATTGTTTATATCATAAGTGCTTGAAATAAACTTATGAATTAATGTATTTTGTTTTCACCCTTGTGGTTATCATCTTTCTTGTGGGTGGAAAAGATAAAGTTTTAAAAGAAGACTTCTACATGATTTCCATCAATCCTAGGCTTACCTAATCCATTATAAGGAGGATTCATGAGGGGATGTTGACAAGTGGATTAATGTTTTTTTATGTCTAATGTTGCATGTGTAGTGAAACTGACAATATCTTTTGGTTTCTGTTTTGCCAGCATGACTGTTGAAGAGGTGGGTTGTTCTGATCCTGTTATCAACTCACTCGCAAAGTATTTTAAAAGAGGCTCTGCTGAAGTCAAGGTATGCATTTGTGAGGAGAATGTGTGTTGTCAGTTCCTTTCTGACCGTTTTTTCCAAGATGGAAGTACTATAATGTATTTTGAGTGATTTCTTAGTTTCTTAATCATAATGATCCTCTCCCCATTAAAATATCTCATAGAACCTGATCATTGTGTAAGCTTTGGTCCAGCTGTGTTCCCATTTGCTTTTTGCTGGCTTTACACAGATGTGAAGCGCCATCAAACATCTTATACAGGCAAGATATGAAGTTCTAATGAAGCAAAAAAAGGTATTGGGGGCTTCAAAGAATGGAGAAACTGAAGAAAAGACAATGAATTCTTTTCTTGATAAGGATCTTGAAGCTGCTTTGGATTCTTTTGACAATCTTTTTTGTCGTCGATGCCAACCTATAAATAGACTTCAATGTGCTATCTTCTAGTACTGGACTAAGTTCCTATTTCATCTCAGCAGGTGTTTGATTGCAGATTGCATGGATGCTCCCAGGATCTTGTCTTTCCAGTAAGTTGATTATGCAAGAACAAAATTTAAGTGTGAAGATGTTGCAGTTTGCAAAAGTTTCTGGGGGGAATCTTACTCTTCTTATATACGTACCACCAGGCTGAGAAACAACATTCATGGTGCCCTTTAGATGAGCAAAATGTACCATGTGGTCCACATTATTATAAATCGGTATAATCTTGTCATAGTTGAGTTGTTTTGTTTTTAAGATGTTTCTTTTTCTGGTTTTATTAGGGAAAAAGTACATAACTGGATTCCACTTCTCTCATGGCAGGTTTTAAAGTCTGGAAGAGGTGAAACAGAAAAGTCTCCCAAGGATGGTGATACTGGAGAAAATTATGTTTGTCAGTATGATGGGATGGTGGGTCATAAATCTTTGAGAAAGAAATCTTCAGCTCTTTCAGGAAGAAGGCGAGTGAAGCCCAGTCAAAGTGAAAGTGCTTCATCAAAGGCAACTAATGTTTCAGAGCGCAGTGACTCAGATGTTGGACCTCAGCAGGATGATGATTCCCCCTCCAAGGTTAAGCTTGCTGGAAAATGTCAAAGAAACAGCAAACGAGTGGCTGAGCGTGTTTTAAGTTGTATGCGGAAAAGACAAAAGAAGGCAGCAGCTTCCAATTCTAATTTTGTTGCTGGTGGGGGCCAATTGGCCAGCGATATCATTCTTAAGCCCACTTCACGCAAAGAAAATGAAGATGCTAGTTCTTCTCAGAAGAATGTTAAATCCCCACCTTCCGGTACATCCAGGAGGAAGGAGTCAACTACTCAGCAGAGTAACATCTCATTGCAGGCAGATGTTCACGACGGCCCTCCATATGAGATATTCTCCAGTCCACTTGCAATTAGCAGTTATGACACACTGAAGATGGAAGAGTTAATAGATGAAAAAGTATGTAAAAAAAAGTTGCGTGATAACAAATCATGGAAATCTTTTGAAAAAAGTCTTTACGAGAAAGGTGTGGACATTTTTGGCAGGAACAGGTCAGTAGATGCATTTTCCTCCTGTTCTTCCCAATTTGGCAGATTATTTAAACATTTGCATATGGGACGGTTCAATAAAAAATGATGTTGGGCATAACCATCAATAATAACATGCCATGTATCCTTCCATATTTTTTTCATACGATTGACATCATGAAATGCCATACATTAGAATATCTGAAATTTTCTGAGCAATAGTCTTGGTTTGGTGAAATGAGTTTTACATATTGATCAATGAATAAATAGAATGATGTATGATTAATAACTCATGCAATTGGAATAAGATTAGAAATAGTTATGTTAAACTGTGTGCTGTGTGTACGTAAACTTCTTTTTTTTGCTCTTTTCATCCAAGTAATAAAGTCATAGATATTATCTTGCTTTAGAAATCAAATAATTCTTCTTCTTATCGGATTCTTGATCATTGAACTTATCAACTCAGTTTGGTTACTGAACTTCATTTTCAACAGTATTATCAATGATTCAACTTCAGCAATTTATTGCTGGTTTCAAATATTCTTTTCTGAATAAGGTCACCATAGCTAGAATCTTAGTTATGATAAGCAATTATAGACTTCTTTGCAATTCTTTATGTTTTCTGTTGCACAAAAAACACGTGACATGAGAATCATGATATTTTAAATAACATATAATCTTTGTTTCTCTGCTTGATAAGATGCTTGCTTACAGGTTCATTTTTTTGTCCCCTGTCCGGTCCTGACTTTCCTGTATTGCATATCGCTTTCTGGTTTGTTATTTTATGAATCATATGGCTTCAGTTTTCTTCTTGAACATGCTTTGGTTTTGAAATCTTTCCTTCCACGCAAAACAAACTTCATTAAATGAAAACAGTCAGTTTTTATTTGCTTAAGCATTTTTTCAACTAATCATTTTAGCTTGTTAACCCAAGATGTTATTTTGCTGGTCATTGGTCTCTAATATTGACTTTGTTTTTTCATTACAGTTGTTTAATTGCGAGAAATCTTTTAAATGGTTTGAAAACTTGTTGGAAGGTTTTCTGATACATGGTTCACTCTGAGAATCCGGGATGCAAAATTGGTGATGCAAATTCTTTTGGTGAAGGATATTCTAATTTTGATTTTAATGGAGCAATAGTGAGTGTTTTTATTTCGTTCTGCACCCTTTATTTTTTTTCCTATAGTAAGCTTTAACATTTCATAATTTGGGGCTTTGAAATGGATATTAGGGTAATAATGAAGTGAGAAGAAGGTCAAGGTTTTTACGTAGAAGAGGTAGAGTTCGCCGCTTAACGTATTCTTGGAAGTCTACTGCTTATACTTCCATCAGGAAACGGATTAGTGAAAGAAAATATCAGCCATGCCGCCAATATAATCCATGTGGTTGTGGTGCTGCTTGTGGAAAGCAGTGTGCATGTTTGCTGAATGGCACTTGTTGTGAGAAGTACTGTGGGTGATTACTCAAAATGATGATTAGATTGGTCTTCTCTTGTCTTTCTATTTATAAGTGAAAACTCGATCAAAGAACTCGAGTTCTTTGTACCTGAATCAGTTTTAGGTTTTATATATTTTCATACCTGGGATTCCTGCCCATGTATACATGCATGCTCACAAGTTTTGATACTATAGAAATGGTCACAGCCTCACCTAACAATTATTTATACAGATGTCCTAAGACTTGCAAGAACCATAGTAGTCAAGGCGCTGAGGCGCACTCAAGGCGCAAGGCCGCGCCTTGGGCTTTTTGGCCATCTAGGCCAGCCTTGGGGCGCTCTAGGCGCAAAAATTAGCCTAAAACCCCTAAAGGCGCAAGGGCTCGCCCGAGAGCCTAGGCGCGCCTTTGACTACTATGGCAAGAACAGATTTAGAGGCTGCCACTGTGCTAAAAGTCAATGCCGTAGTCATCAATGTCATGTTTTGCTTCAGACAGGGAATGTGATCCAGATGTTTGTAGGAACTGTTGGGTCAGGTAGGTAGGTAAATGTTGCTTTTTTCCTTATCTTTATGAAAAAAGATAAAAATATTTGAAATATTTGCTGGAGTCATGTCTTTACTGTTTCAATTATTATGAAAAATGGATTTCTTTTCCTAAATTTTCAGCTAATATAATTTTATTATTTGCAGTTGTGGTGATAATTATGAATGCAGGAATATGAAGCTTCTCCTCAAACAGCAGCAGAAGGCAACTACTTTTTTTTTATTCCTGCTATTTAAATGCATGTTTTTTTTTAAAATAAAATTCATAATTTTAAAGGGTTTTTTTTTATTGTCAAACTTTGGAATGATATTTTAGCAAGGCGAAGTTCTCATGCTTTGTTTTTAGCATCTTTGTCTGCATAACAACTAATAGATCTCAATGAGGCTTCAGTGTCAGTTTTGATAGCTTGGATGATAATTTGTTTTGGATATAGAGATGTGATGAAATCTATTCTCTTATTACCCAGTAATAATAGTGATGTCATGAATAAAGACATCTCTCCTGATCAATCAATATCTAATTCTGCGGGGACAATGTTAGATCAAGTGTTAATTTATAAAATTGCGAAATTTGATGAAATGGAGGGATGAATCTTTTCAAGAAATATGAAATGTTATGTGAAAGAGTGGATTTAGGTGCATTATTGGAGACAGATAGTAATATCATATACAACAGCTTCTTTCTTATTTGTGGAAGGATCAAACATTACTATCAGTTCAATTTTTACAGTTGGTGATCTCGTTAATTGATTTAAAATGACTATAGCCTGCAGGAGTGGCTTGATCAAACTACTATTGATTATATCCTTTCTAGAGATAGCTTTGATATCTGATAGACAATGATATTGTTTGGTGCAAAATAATCAACTTATTAATACCAAATTCTGTCCCCGTGTATATTAAGCAACACATTTTATGTAACTATTAGTTATAAGCTTAATTAACTATAATCTTCATGATTGTGACCTAGTTGGTTGGGGTTTATAAGCTTTCAACAATTTGAAGTTGAACCTTTTCTACTTGCTGCACTTTCCATTCCATTTATAAGACTCGTTAAGCTTTGCCTTGTTATGTTCAGGTTCTGCTTGGAAGATCTGATGTATCTGGCTGGGGTGCTTTCTTAAAGGTAGTGTTCATGTACGCTTTAATTTGCTCGGTTTTCATTCTTGCTCAAGATTAAACTTGTTCATGTACAGAATAGTGTTGGCAAACATGAGTATCTAGGCGAGTATACTGGAGAGTTGATTTCACACAGGGAAGCAGACAAGCGCGGGAAGATATGACCCGAAAATTCATCATTTCTCTTTAAACTGAATGATCAGGCATGATTTATATGACAATTCAATTATCATTCTATTTTGGGCTAAATGCATCACGACCCACTTGAACTTAGACAATTTTTGTCCATTGTCACCCTAAACTTGGCAAAAGTGCACCCGTTTGGCCCTTCAACACCACGTGTCAGATTATGGTTGGTCAGACTTTTCAAAGATGTCATTTTTCTGATATCCCTCCCAACCAGAATTTGACACGTGGCATTTTGGTTGGGGAGGAGGACCGGTGCACGTTTGTCAAGTTTAGGGTGCTAAGTGAAGAGTGGCATCTGGCAAAATTTACCAAGACTGGGGGGTCTTGATGCATTTGGCCTTCCATTTACGAGAAATTTAAAGTGTGCAGTTTGTTCTGGATGCCTACCATAAGGGAGACAAATTGAAGTTTGCCAACCATTCGCCATACCCAAATCGCTATGCCAAGGTAAATAGTGATATGTTTGCTAACCATTTTGACAATTTGGCGAATTGAACTTGGGATGTGGTCTTTGGCAGGCCATAATGGTTGCGTTGGAATATTTGGTAAAGAACGAATAAGTGGCGGAGAGGAACTTTTCTACGATTATCGATATGAAGCAGACAGAGCTCCTGCTTGGGCTAGGAAGCCTGAAACTTCTGCATCTAAAAAAGAAGACACTGCTCTAAAAAGTGGCCGCCGGCCTAAGAAACTTGCTTAAGTTTGCCATATGCTTACATCCTCATTCATAACATTGTCTTTCTTTCACACAAAAAATTAATCATCATATTTGAATCTCATCTAATTTCTATTCTGTTGTCTGAGCTCTCCATGAGCAAAAATGGCCAGGTTTGTGTAGTAGCAACTCGCTTTTTAGTTCATTGGCATAATCCCTGCTTCCATTGTAATTTTCGATTTTTTTTTTTTTCATTTCATATAAGTTTTTTGTTTCTGTTTGAAGAAATGTTGCATTTGGGGTTGCAAATCAGTTTATAATTTTACATGGTTGGTGACCATAATCCTTTCACCATCCGTGTTCAAAGACTGGCATTCTTATAATTCAGTTCCTGTTTTTATTTTCTTTTTTCTGAAAATCTTGATTAGAGCATGATGACTAATAAATAAGTTATTTGTATAATTTATGGTTTTATATCCAAAAAGTGTGTGTATATACGCACACACTCATTTCACATGTATACTTGTTTTTTCATCTAAGAGGCTTGGGCGCTATTTCAGATAAAGTTTAACCATTTTTCCCATATCTACAATATTTTTTTCTCCAGTCATCTTTCTTATTTTACATTCTTCAAATCAAATTCACTTTAATATAACAAAGAATAACAAAATAAAAATTAAAAAAAATAAAAAAATAAAAAAAAATATTATTTTATTCAATTTTTAAAAAATAATCTTATTTTATTCAATCCTTCAAAATGAGGAATGAATCATTCATTGTATTTGGGAAACTCCAATGTAGAGATATATTATATGAAAAATGGTTGATCTTACCTATTTTCCATATTCTCTCATCATTTGAGAATTTGGATTGGACTTGGTCTCGAAACCCCAAACATGGTGGGTACCTACCTTTTCAAAAGGGAATTGTCTTATGCTTGGGGATTTTTGATTTGAAAACCCCCCGTTCCAACTGGTGGGCGGGTTGTATATATTTCCTTTTTATCTGTGTAATAATTCGGCAACAACGTGGGCAAAATAAAAAGGGAATGTTAAATAAATGTGAAATAAAGGGAATTAAAGTTTAAAAACAATTGAGATGATTTTATTTCATTATCTGTTAGACCGTTCAAATCTGAGCTTTTAAACCTAAAATGATCATATCTCATAATTTGTTAATTTTTCGACATAAATCTTTTCAATATTTTATTTCTTTTTATTCTAAAACAATACCAAATTTTAAATTTTTTTCAACGAAAAAATTCTTGATAATCTATTTTTGAATGGTGAATTGGTATAAGGGCTTCTATACCAATCTTACACGTGGTTTAAAAGCTTTTAATACCAATCTTATATCACTTTTTTCATAATAAACGGGAATAAAAGCTCTTTAACGTCTCTTATACGTGGTATCAAAACTCTTATATTCTAATGAAACAATTAGATTTTTTTTAAAACAAGATCAAATTTGAAAATATTTAAACGGTTTAATATATCAGAACCCTCCTAAAGTTGGTTCAAAAAACCGGATGTCACCCTCAACTTTTAAAAAGACCAGTTACCCTCTTAACTTGAAAAAAATGCACCAGTTAGCCCCCTCAACGCCATGTGTCAAACTCCGGTTAGTTTGACTTTTCAAAGATATCATTTTTTTTATTTTTCTCTCTCTAATCAGAAATTAACACGTGGCATTGAGGGGGTAAACTGGTGCATTTTTATCAAGTTAAGAGGGGTAACTGATCCTTTTGAAAGTTAAGGGTGATATCCATTTTTATGAGCCAACTTTAAAGGGATGTTGATACATTTAGTCTTTTTTCAACAAAAAAAAATTCACGATAACCTTTTTTTAATGATTGAATTGGTACAAGAGCTTCTATACCAATCTTACACGCGGTTTGAAAGCTTTAATACCAATCTTATACCACTTTTTTCATAATAATCGGGTATAAGAGCTCTTATACGTCTCTCGTACCTGGTATAAAAACTCTTATACTCTAATGAAACAATTAGTTTAAATTCTCAAAAAAATATATAGTTGTATAAACTAGGTAGCACATAATCGTACATGAACATTGAGGGACGTCATTTCTTTTTAAAAAAATGAAAGGAAACGTATCAAATTTCGATTTTCAATACCTACAATAAACGGGAAAACACTTGCTGTCCAAGGAGTTCCCTTCAACAAATAAAAATAGATATTGAAGATGTTTATAAATGGGACTTGAATGAAGAGCATATAAGGACAAATAGCAAATATTTAAAACTGAAAAAGAAAAAGAAAAAGGTAAAGAGAGGCAGAATAAAATCCACTGAGGCACAACTATAAGAGCTAAACCAATAAACCGATGCCTTAGCGCTTCCATCTTTATCTGAATTCTCAATCTCAAGCCAGCCATGGCCTTCACGATTGGAACCTCTCATCATCTTTTTCTGCATCACTTTCCCCACTCCTCTTCTTCTTCTTTGGCTTCTCATTCTCATCCCCTTTTTTTCCATGGAAACTATTCCAATGAGGAGACCAACAGAAGGAAGACGCCGCCCATTGTTTCTTGTTCGCGTCAAGATGATCCCAACGACATCGTTTTCAGCAAGAAGAGAGCTGTTCTCTTGGTCGGCATTTCTGTTCTTCCTTTCTTGCAACTCCGAGCTAGAGCTCTTGAAAACCTGATTCCTAGTGAGTTCCTTTGTCTTCTACCACCCCTACTTGACCATCTGGGGTTTTTACATTTTTATTTGAAGTAGCCGGTTGATCGGTCTTATGATTTTCAAGTTTTGTTTGCTCCATTTTAATGGATAATGCAACCTTCGATCAGTGATCTGGACTGCTAAATGTTGAATGTTGTTATTGCTGCTAGGTTTTTGATTTTACGATATATGGATAAAATAGTGAGCGGATGTCATGTGTTCTTATTTTCTGTAGTGTTGGAATAAAGTAGAAAAACAAAACAAAATAGACTGATATGCCAATAATTGACCTAATTTTAGTTTATTCAACTATGGAGCTTTTTAGTGAATGGATAACATCAAAATTATTGAAGTCTGGGTTGAGCATACAATAGGAAAATACAAATTTAAACAGTAGGTGGAAAATCACCAATCACAGCTAAAAAATATGCGAGCCATGTACGATAAGCTACATTCTGAGTTTATAATTACAAGGAACGTATTTAAAGAGTTAGAGAAAATGTGAAAAAGCTGCACTTTCGGACTTTTTGATGGCAAAGTAGTCAATGCCTCAATAATGCATAAAAGCAAGCCAGTGTAAAGTTCTTAATTACAGTGTATTATTTGTCTAAAAGAGAATTGCAAGGAATGGGAAGCTGATTACTAATAAACAATCATTGGTATAATTTTCTGGGAGTTCTTATTATCAACGGGCAGATTTTAGCGCTTCAGCCTTTTTTAATTTTGTGGTGTGTTGAAGTTAAATTATTTGTATGAAATATATTTTTCACTTTTTAAGTAAGCATGTTGCAATATAAGGCTTTGCCTTTAGATTCAGAAAACCAATTTATCATTCAATCACAACTGATTGAAAACTTGTTGACTGAAGTGCATGGCTTGTAAACCCTTCTCTTTGTGATTGGTTATAGCATATGACAAGAGACTTACTTGATGCAGAATAAATCTCTGGACATATATATTCCTTCTCAAATCTAAGAAGATTATGCTAATTATGTTATTCATAGAATCAATATATATCATCAAACCATGCCTTTCTTTTTCTTTCTTTCTCTCCATTCCACTTATTATTGGGCTATGTATTGATATCGGAAAAAAAAAAGGAAATTATCTATAAATAGCATTAGGATATCTTTGTTCAGCGGGACTATAAGTCTGAAATTACGTCAATCTAGGAATTCTAGAGTTAAGCTTTTGTTGAATGGCTTGTGACATAATATCTATGCATGTCCAGCATGATTCAATTACTTCTATTATTGCTTTTCATATCACGTCTATAGTAATTCATTTTCTAACCTCTCCAACATTTATCAGGTGAAACTGAAATCAAGACATCTGAGGAGAACCAGAAACCGGAGGTTTCTATCCCTGCTTCATTTGCAAATTATTCATACTAATAACTCTTTGGCAATTTTAATTTTGAACTAATATGAAATGAGCTGGTTTTTTGAACAGCTAGCAATTAAAAAGTATACACCACCAAATCCCTTTCTGTCTCTTTTGAATGGAATTGGCATTTTTAGTACTGGTGTTCTTGGTGCGTTCTATGCATTGGCTAGGAAAGAGAAGAAGAATACAGAAGAGACTCTAGAATATGTAAGCCAATGTTGACTTTATCTGTTTTGTACAAATGGGGTTTTCTATAGTGCTTATGAAAAATGAAGTAGCAACCCATTTTTGCAAATGCGCCTTTACAGAAAATAAAATTCGCACCTGTTAATAAACCTTTTCATGTTCATAAAATGCACAGATGACTTCCCAAGTGAAAAAGAAGGAAGCTGCTATTGTATCTTTAGAGAAGAACTTTGAGGCAAAATTATTAAATGAACAGGAACAACATAGAAAGCAACTAGAAAAGGCAAAAGAGGAGCAGCAGACCCTATTGAATCAACTTAATTCAGCTAACAGTACAATTGCAGGTCTGGGACAGGAGCTCAAAAATGAGAAAAGAACAATCGAGGAACTCAATGTTCAAAAAGATGGTTTAGAGATCAACCTGTCAAAGACTATTGAAGAGAAGAAATACCTTGAACAAGAACTGAAGGAAAAACTGGACTCCATTGAAGTCTTACAAGATAGGATTAACTTGCTTAGTTTGGAGTTCAAAGAGAAGGAAAATGATGTTAAAAAACTCAGCTCTTCACTTACTGAAAAGGAATCGGAGCTGCAAAACTTGAATTCTACCTACAAGCAGTCAAAAGAAGAACTGGAGAAGGCTTGTAAAGAAATCAAATCACTGAAAGATGAACTCCTAGAAGCTAACAAGGAATTGGTGCTGAAGAATTCGGTTGTGGATGAATTGAATTCGTCAGTGAGTTCTATAACATTTGAGAGGGATGAAATTAACAGGAAGCTTATTACAGTTCAGACAGAATACGATGCTTTAAAGTCATCCTCCGAACAAGAAGCTTCTGCAAATGCAATCCTTTTGAGAGAAAGAGAAAGCGAAATAGGCCAGCTGAAGGAAAAGATCGAGTTTGCTCTGAACGAAGTGAAAGGAAATCAGACAATCATTGCAAATTTAACCAAAGAAAGAGAGGATTTCAAGAATCTGCTCGACACGGAATTTAACCGTGTGACGAATGTGAAACATGAACTTGAAACTACTCAGGAAGCTCTCGAGAAATTCAGAAACGAGGCATCTGATCTCAAAAAAGAACTCGAACACTCAAAGTCTAGGTGCTCCGACCTTGAAGCCGAAGTTTCTAGAGTTCAGGCCGAGTTTTCGAAACTCACTTTAACTACGAAAAAAAGCCTCGAGGAGGCAAAACAGAGCGGCGAAGCATTAGCCACTGAGCTTTTGGCTGTTAAGGAACAGCTAACGAAATCCAAAGACGATCTGCAAATAATGTCTCGCGAACTCGCAACAGCGACTGAAAATCATGCTATCTCACAGAAGGAACTGGCCGATGTCTATAACAAAGTTGAAATCACAGAAAGTGAACTGAAAGAAGAGAAGAAAGCAGTTTCTTCCTTGAACAAAGATTTGGAAACCCTGGAGAAGAATATGGCAAAGGACAAGGAGGCAAGGAAGTCCCTGGAAATAGATTTAGAAGAGGCAACGAAATCATTGGACGAGATGAACCGAAACGCGTTAATTCTCTCTGGAGAGCTAGAGATAGCTAATTCGAGGAATTCAAGCCTCGAGGACGATAAGCAGGTGCTTTACAGGTCCCTTACAGAACAAAAGAATGCATCTAAAGAGGCTCAGGAGAATATGGAAGATGCCCATAACATGGTCTTGCTGCTTGGGCAGGAAAGGGAGAATCTTGAGAAGAAAGCTAAGAAATTCGAAGAAGAATTGGCGTCAGCCAAGGGTGAAATATTGCGATTGAGGAGTCAGATGAATTCGTCGAAAACCGTTCCTGATGAGAAGGATTCTGTCAAAGGAAAAGCAAAAGAAACTGTTACCGTTGCTGCAAAAAAACCCAGAAGGAGAAAAAACGGATCCCAATCGGGCGATGTGTAAGCTGAAATTTTACCATTTTTTGTCTTCTGATTAGTTGTGGCGATTTGTTGTATCATTTGATTATTTAAGGTAGCTTATACTGTTCTGGAAGATTTTCTGCATACAATGTATTGTATAGATACGTCCCGAGGCGTAAAAATCGAGGAAATTATGATCATGAATTAACAAGTTTGTTGGGTCAAGTTCGGAAATTTTTTCCTTGTTATAATTTGCATAATGATCTTGCCGATTGGTATATTGTGAAGAATGTTTTTGTTAGCTCTGGCTTATAATTTGTGTTGCCAGTTATTGTCCTCCATGGCTCAACGTGGATAATTTGCACGTTATTTTAAGGTTTTGAATTTGTTCTGATAAAACAACAAAATTTTGATTGAACATTATTACTTGCTGTTGTATTTGGAATTCAAATTTCAATGCATCAATTTAAAAGAGATCTCAATGGCACCTTTACCATGGACTTCTAAAATTTTTAGAAAGAAGTCAGAAAGAAAGATAACAATGCCAAACTCACCTTGTATAATATTGTCGTTATAGTTGTGTACATTTCATTTAACCATTTAGTATTTGTGGTCATCATTATTTTATATTTATGTTAAGCAATTTGTTACATTTTTACTTATTTTTTACTGTTAACAAAATTGCATGTCATTCATTATAAAAAAAGAATAAAGGTAATGGATGATATGATACAAGAACAAAATTAATTTTTTTTCTGGCCAAATTTATGTAAGCTAGTGGCATCTTCACATTACAATCAAATTGGAAAAGAAAAAAAAAATCAGAAGATAGCTTGACCCGGACAGCTAGTAAGATGGGTTAGCTGGGTGGGTCGGGTTTACTTGTGTATTTTCCGGTTCACCAGTGCCCCCAATAAAAATCATTTTAATAATACCAATAAAATACTTTTAAAATCTTACTAATTAGTTGACGCACTTTTGACGCCTTTCTTTATTCGACAAAGCATTGCTGTTCGATCAATCGTTCTTCCTCTGTTTTCTTTGTAGATTTCAATCTCTTTCTCTTCAATTCAATTATAGGGGTTCTATATTTTTGTTCTTCGTATTTTTCTTCCTAATTTTTGTTTTCTTTGTTGCTAATTCGGTTTCATCAATTGATTTCCATTTGGATCGGATCCGTTAACTTTTCGTCTTCTTACTTTCAATTGAGATTTTGCGTAAAAGAATAGTTAGTATGAAATGAAAAGGGGTCGAATTGTTCCATTTTAATGGAGTTTTGGGAATTCTTTTGATAAATAAGTACAAGTATTGATCTTTAAAGTTTAGGTGAGTTTTATATTTTAGGGTTAGTCATGTTCTATGGTGCAGTGGTATGGGATCCATGGCTGATTGTTGCTCAAATTGTGTGCCTTCAGTGCCTGTACTATCATGCGCTTGGTTTATTCTTATCGATTTTTGTTGGGACGCGCGTCTCTCGCATGAGTCTCTTTTATTTCTTTGATTTTGCTGCAATTACAACCTCTACCGTTACTGGCTGGTGCGTCATTGCCTCCTTTTTATTCAGCTCAATCGCTGGGTAAGTGTTTGATCAGTTTTACTTCTATCAACTTGAAGCCTGTATAATTGGGTTAGATTTTTGCCTATATTTTTTGGGCTTCTTAACCTTCATATTGTTAATTGGATTTGGTTCTATGCAGATAGATATATGTTTATGCAATGACAATATATTTCTCAATTGTCTTTTCAATATCCTAAATGATATTAGGGAATGGATGAATTGAAAAATTTAGCACGTGATGATATTTTAGTTGTGCTTACCTCAAGCAGAACCACTTGTTGACTTTTTGTTTGATTTAATCAATGCATGAATATTTCCAAATTGGATTGGGTAGAGTAGGATGATCATATTTGTCTGTTTTATGCTCAGTTGGAATTAGTAATCTGTAATTATTCTTCCAGAGGAGATAGGACCTGTTTAAGTTGAATTTGTTGATGATTTCGATACCAAGCTTACTTGGGAGATGTAAATTGGCTTATATTGATAAATATTGAAGATTAATTTTATTTATATTTATGCTGTTTTTTGTTTTCTTGTCTTTATTTGTTATTGTTTGAAATATACAGATTCTTTGAGATTTTTTTTTACTTTATGTTAAACTTTTTTGTGCTTTGTTCAATTGGTTTGTGCAGAGCTGGATGTATGCTTTACTTGATCGAGAGGTGGAAAAAGTGTTTGGATTTTTCTGCAACTGTTTTCATCCTACATCTCTTTATATGCATTATATATGGAGGCTGGCCTTCGTCAATAACTTGGTGGGTTGTGAATGGCACTGGCCTTGCAGTCATGGCTTTGCTTGGTGAATATTTGTGCTTTAGACGTGAACGTCAAGATATTCCAATCACACGTTACCACCGCGCTAGTAAGTTTTTCCCATGCATCATAATATTCGTTAGATAGATTAGCTTTTTTCCCTAAATCTGCCTTTAGGTTATTCTTTAAGGGATGTAGTTCTCTCTAAAGTTTACTGCTAAGTAACTTTGAAACTCCTAGACACCAACGTTTCCACATTTTTTTCCATTTCAGATACTAGTAAGAAACCGTTTGGCGTTTGCAACAAATAATTCTCAAATTTTTTTCTATCACTCTTCCAAACTGAACTCTTTCATCCGATACTCTCGATTAACAGTTTTCAACTTTTTCATGCTTTCTTGTAGATGGAAATTATGTTTCATTGAATTATTGTGCTCTGCTTATATTTTCTAAAAGAATAAGACATATTTATGAATATTCCCCTTCATTGTATTATTCATAGTAGTCAAGGCGCTGAGGCGCACTCAAGGCGCAAGGCTGCGCCTTGGGCTTTTTGGCTGCCTAGGCGCGCCTTGGGGCGCTCTAGGCGAAAAAATTAGCCTAAAACCCCTAAAGGCACAAGGGCTTGCCCGAGAGCCTAGGCGCGCCTTTGACTACTATGGTATTATTTACTCGTTTTCCCGCTGTTCCATAATCATATTTTCTTAGAAAAGGTGTTTCCCTGTGTCTGATTAATGTCCTTTTGTTTGGTGAAATGAGCCATGAATAAACCCAGTTGTTCATTCAGTCGGGATCATATTCATGTTCTTTTGTTTGGTGAAATGAGCTATGCGTTATAATCCGTAACTTTCAGCTGTGTATTTCAACAAAAAATGAACTCATGAATATATGTGCTGTATTAAATACTTCGACCTATTGATATTGGTACTTCTAAAAGCTCATTCCACGTGTTATGTTCGTTTTGAACGTATATTACTCTTTAACTATTGTCATGGAGGATTTTCTTATGATATGGTTATATAGAGAATTATTGTGGCTAAAATTTTTGATCTTATATTCTTTCAAATTTGATTTCCATGTCTTTTCTGATATTTTGTCTCCATCTCTTTAGAAAAGCTATTCCTAAGAGTTGACAGCCTTCGTTATTATGGCTCCCAATATGATGTTAGACATGTCCAAGTTTTCAAAACTGGTGTTGTTATCTTGTTTAGGTTCGTTGTTGGATGCTATTGGTAGCCTTAGCCTTTAATTATAGAATGTAATGCTTCCAAACAATCAGGGTAGTGTAGCTGAATTTAAGCATCTAATATCAGATTTGTATTAAAATTGTGAATGTTGATCTCTGGGCATTTCTGTGCAGATGTTTAATGGGCAAGGAGAAATTTATAGGCAAGAGCAATATTCATTTGGGGCTTTGAAATGTCAAATCCAAAACATGATACAAAGAATAAGTTTAGTGCATGTTATTGGTCTCATAGCTGGAGTGGCTCCATAACATGAAGGAAAATCTTAGTGTACAATTTCAAGTAGTAGTTCAGAAAGGTAAGGCTTGCCCTAATTTGAATATGACATTTATTGAGTTTCCATGTAAAAATGAAGAGCACTTACTCCTATTGTCTTTAGATTTCTTGTAGGGCTGGTAAGTGCACACCTAATTGTTCAGTTGTTATTTTAGAATCATTTTTTTTTTCACTTTCAACGTGGTAAATGCAAGGCTAGAATTTCAAGTTTTTTTAAATTATAATTTTGAGGTTTTAAATTTTTTTAGGAGTGTGCATTGGTGGCTTGTTATTTTGCTATGCGTTGTTGCATGAACTTGCTGAAATTCTCATCATTATTGTAGAAATCTCTTTTATCCACATTTTTAAGTTCTGAATATATTTTAAAACAAACCCAATAATTTTATGAAACAGGTGTTGCATATGTTTCGTTATACTAGATTGGGAATACAGTGATACTTTTGTCAGCTTGAACGAATCAATTTCTGAATTTTTTTTCTTATTGACGAGTACCTATCTCACAAACTGTTGTCTAAATCTGAGTTTATTTTGATTTTTTTTGCTATCAATTGGCACTTATGTTATGTTGAACCCTATTCTTGAATAGATTTTTTTTATTTTGATTGTCTTTTCTCATTTTCTTGTTTATGCATTTTTTTAAAATGTTGTTGTGAATCCTTGAAATAAAATAAATCATAGGTTTAAATCAACATAAATTTATCTCATTTAAGATGAGTTTCAGATTTTGCTTAAGTGTTGTATAAAAGATTGATTAATTCACAAATATAATGAATTTTAAGAAGAATTTGGATCAAACAAATACAGATGGATATGAACTTTAGTTGGAGGAGTCTGGCATTCTGTTGAAGCTTTGTGATCTTTGTATAGTAAAAGCATCCATGCCATTTTGAAATGGATTTGAATCCACAAATGTAGAGCAGGTGGAGATAATCCCTACCTTGGAGTTTAATATTAGAATTCAATTGATTCAACATACAATAATAATCATTGCAATATGAGTAGGTTTCAAGGAAGGGATTATTGTGTTCCTCTATAAATCTTGGTTCACATAATTGGAATGTGGTGACCATTTTACAATTCTTGATTAGTTGGGTATACTACTATTTCAAAGCACTTGCATTTAGATTTGCTTACTTGTGCATGTTATGACTTGATAGGTACTATGATATGTAAATACCGTTCACTTCTTTTATCACTTTGACCGAATTAGAGCATCTCCAGTTTTCTCGACCCATACAGAAATAAACATTGAATTTTAGAGAAAACCAACTCTCTAGTGTCTTGTAAAAGAACATGCTGGTCTCACATTCTTTTTGAGAAAGCACGCGGAAAACAAGTAAGAAAACTCCAAAGTTGTTTGCCTCTATGTGGATAAAATTGTGATATATCTAGATTATGTATCGACAAAATTTGAACTCAGCAAACAAAATGCAATGTGAAATTGAAGAACTTCAAAATATCTTCTTGATAGATTAGAGTTCACTTCAGACAATAAATACCAAAAACAACATTAGATTTCTGTTGCGTTGGATGAAAAAAGTAAAAAACAAGATCCTATGGTTACAAGAGCTCTTCTTCCCAGAGTAATTCTGTCATATTGTTTACTTTAAGTCAAAACATGCTGAAATATCAGCAATGGCTTCTCCAGCAGCGAGATAAAGTCCATTTAATCTAAATGAATCCAATTTATTTGATTGTTCACACTTACTGCAGGGTTTGCCATTACAAGCTGTACAAATAATACAGCAATCAAGTCACCGAATTGAAAATCCTTTAATCGAAATTTACACTCAACTCGTGAAGCAGAGATCTGACACTATTAAAACCAAGTAAAAAACTTACCTTTCTTTGAAGGTAAGTGGAGTTTGCAAAGTAGATGGGGGACTCGATTGCGATTACGAGAAACGAAAGAACTCCTAAAGCTTCTCGATATCTATTGATACTTTAGTATTTATGAGTCCTGGGTATGTTTCCCTTTACAACAGTATTTAGTCTTGTGACATGTAGCAGAATTTTAAATATCGAAATTCCAACCTGCCACCAAGAAGGATATAAAAAAACGAATACACAAAACAATTCAAAAGAGTTGCAATTCGAACCAAATAACGGTGAGCTCACCACTATACCGAGACCTAAAGGCACTGAAAAGAAAAAAGTTCAGTATGCAAGTTCTTATAATAGAACATTTTCATGACGAAAAAAATAATCGCAACCTGTTGTAATAAAGCATGAAGTACAAGAACCAGCCATGTTCATAAGACCAATAGTTAAAAACGAACCGAAAATGTACCAATAATCCCATCATTTCTTTGTTACCATCAACTTGGTTGTTATTCATGGAAGCAAATGTTCTTCCCGCAGCAATTCCAAACACATTACAGTTAAAAACGAACCGAAAATGTACCGATAATCCCAAGATTCTGAAATGGGAATATTGAGTAACTTACATAATTAAGATTCCAGTAACAATGCCAGTTTTGATTGCAAGTGGAAAATAAGAACCAATGATATATAGCATATTAACAGACGGTGAATTCGGCCCTTTGGTAAATGACCAATCTGTTTTTCCAAGGACAAAAACAGAATCAAATTTAATTTCATACTTTTAATTAGCTTAATAAACATTTATTAGAGGTCATTGCTACAGTTTTAAAGATTTTTTAATAGATATTCATTTATTTTTGTTTGTAAATGTACCATGTTGTTGGAATTAACCGGTCCGTTCATGATCTGGTCAAAGAACTTATCCAATTTAAGTAATTGGTGTACTGGAATTTCAATATGTTTAGGGTTTAATTTTGATTATTATGACTTAAAACATAAATATTATTTCCATAAGTACCTAATGAGCATTTATTCCTTTTGTGTGATTTTGGATGAAAGTAAAAGTTGATATAAATTTCGATCAGTATTATTTTCTTCACATTTCTCTCCAATCCCGTTCTATAGCAATATTCACCATATTCCTGTGGAAATCATGGCAAACGAATAAATTGTAACATATCGTGAATTAGTCTTCTACTTAGCATCCGGTTTTTTTTTTGAAGTTTTATGGTAATGGACACGAAAAATTGCATAGATTCGATTCATTTTCTTTCAATTTTATGTCACTTGTTTTCAAATACCACGATAAATGCTGAAATTTAGTTATAGAATAATAATTCAATGGATTTCAATATAAAATTACTGTTAAGAATTTTGTTAGAATAATGTTTTCAAGTTTTGGAAAATTTTGTTTTTTCTATTTGTATATGCCAACTCTAGCCTTTATGTCTATCGTAAATGTAATATCATTTCCATTTTTTTAACCATTAGGAATAAGGTGTGATTTTATCATTTTTGTCAATTTTGTCAATTTTGGAATTTCTTTATTTTAATTTTAGTTGCTCCCTTTTATTGGTCTATTGTATCTGTCCGTTTCAAAAAGTGAATGAGAGATACAATGAATACACAAGATTTCATACTGGCATACTAATTAATGGAAAAAAAATCATCTGCTATCAACTAACTATCCCCGTTATCCCGTCACTATCCCCATTCAAAAACTACCGGATGTCAATTTTTATTAAATTTTAATAGATATTTATTACTCACTGATGATTTTTTATATTTTATCCCATAAAAATTGATATTTAGCAGTTTTTGAATGGGGGGACAGATAATCGGGGATAGATGATTTTTTCCCTAATTAATCATGTTTAGAATTTAATCAATAAATTTTAGTCTAATGATCACCACCCTTGGTGAATCCAACAAATGCGAGGTTATGGATTTAAGACCTCACAATCAACAAAATTGATAAAAATATCTCACAATTCTCCAAAAAAAATAATGTTTAAAATTTTAATATAAAAAACAGTGGGCAAATTATAAAAAATATCATAAAACAACTGTTGGATCCAAAGTGTAATGATTTTAGCCCCAACAAACGCATATCTATATATTGTAAATGTTTCTATAAAACTTCCGTAGTATGACACATTCATATCAAATGAAAAAAATCATATATCCCATTTTTTATATGTTCAATGGTATTTTATTCAATTTCCCACATGTGAAAATAAGAGAGAATAAAATACTGTAAAAAAATGAATAGAATAACACATGTAAAAAAAATTTGAATGGAATAAGTTGTTGAGGACACTAAAATGGGAAAATGTGCAGTCTCTTTAGTTTCTAAAATTTGTTTGCGTTTTCATTTTTCAGTTTTCTTTTCCTTTTCCCAGTTTTCTAAATGAAGACGGAAAAATGTTAAGTTAAATCTAGTTTTATATTTTCCATTTTATACTTTTCATATAATTCAAAGTTCATTAGGTTAAAAAATATTACAAAGTAAATTAAAACAAACTACTTATATAAATTTGGTACACATTAATCATAAAAGTTGAAATATTATTTACAATCAATTGCAAATATAATTAAAATGAACAAATGTTTGACAGAAAAAAATAACACAAGTATGACTAGATAAAAAAAGTTTGATGATTACAAATGAGAAAGTGCATAATACAAAATTAAAAGAACAATTAAATGAGCAACTTAAGAATAACCAGTGAACCAAAAAGTTAGGGCATGTTTAATTAGTTTTCCAGAAATTTTTTTAAGGAAAATTGAAAAATAGAAATTACTGTTTGGTTGTAAAATATTTTAGTTTGGAAAATTGAAAAGAGGTTTTCAGAATTTGCTATTTTATGCATTGACTCAAAAAATAACTTTTTGATATTTACTGAAATTTTCTAAACTGAATAAATACAAGATTTATGTAAGCATCACAGTACTCTATTATTTAATTTATTTTTTTTCTCATATATATATAGTTATGTAGTAAATTGTAAATAAATAAGCAGATAATTTTTTATTAATATACTCTTAGTTTATTTATTTAGTCATTTTTCCTATTTACGTATAACTTTTTATTGAACGTATAGTCTACTTAATTTGATTCATTTATATTTTTTAACTAATTTAAAGTTAATATTTATTATTTAAAATGTAAAAAATTGTAAATTAAAAATTAGATATAAGTGATTATTTCTTTTTGAAATATATTTTTCAATTGACAATTTATGAAACTGAAACTTTTAAAGTTTGATCGAAAAGGTCAATAAAACATGAAAATTAAATATCAATGGAAATGTGTTTTTATAAATGTAGACGAATTAAAGGAAACTATAAATTGATAATCTTGAAGCATATTCATCATAAAAATTGCACAGTTTGATAAGTTTCAAGGATGTTAAAGGTAAAATTTATCATTTTCAAACCAATATCAAGATGCACATGAATAAACTTATATTCATAATTGAATTAAATGATTTTTTACTTTATAATTTATTAGTTTAAAATTTAGATTTGTGAGTTTTAATTTACATTGCAATATTTTTCATGTCATTTCGTATGTTTTTAACAAGTAAAGTATATTATTCAATTTTTTCGAAAATAAAAAACTAGATTACTAAACAAAACATGTTTTCTATTTTTCAGTAATCTATTTATAAAACTGAAAATTAGAAAATTTGGAAAACGAAATGAAAACTGAAAATAAGAAATGAAAACAGTTTTTGAAAGCAAACAACTAACTCATTATTGTAAAGTTGAGTTATGAGCTATCTATGTTCAGTTGCTACTTATATTCCAACATAATTCTGCAAAATACATGTTTGTGGTTGTAATTATACAGATTAAAAAATTAGAAACATAACAAAATGATAGCATCAAAATACACCAATATCTATTTTCTAAGAAAATTATTGTGGAAAACAGCTCTATTATTTTTGGCCTGCCCCATTCGGGTTTTATAATACGAACTGGGTTCAATAAATTTTTCTCGTTCATTGATCAGTTTGTAACCATTTTTTATATTATTATAATATAAAGTAGCTATGCGTGCATCATCCAACACTCAATACCCGATATTTTGTATAATTTCCCACCACCATCGTACAGCCAATGAGAAACGATTTCATCGAATGACAATATTCACTAGATCTTGCCCGAGAAGTGGTATTTTCGTAATTATATCCCTTAATTACTAAGCATTTCGCTCTTCCCTTTCCTCGCATTTTAATAGGGAAAGTCCTGCAAATACAAAATCTTAAGACCCTCCCTTTTTGTTCTTCCCTCCCTCTCCCTCTCCCGTTCTACCTCTCATTCTTAATCGTCGATCACCTGATCTCCATCTTTCGCAATCTGCAAAAATGGTGAGTTTATGATCTGTTGCCTTTTCTTTATCTTCTGCCTAACTGTATTATCGTTTTGAGGTTCACTTGCTGGTTCCGCTCGGAGTTAGATCTGGTTCGAATCTGCATTGATTTGATGCTATTGTGTAATTATGCGTCTAATTACTTATAATTTTTCACTCTGTTCTCGCAATTGGACTCTTCTTTTGATTTATCGGTTCCAATGTATGATGTTGGAATTTGTTTCCTTCTGTTTGGTTGTGGCGAGTTAGGGGTCGGTCGAAGTTCTATCTCGTTCTGTTTTTAACCAAGCGGAGTGTACAGGATATGCGTACACCTGAGATCTGATGCGTGTCTGCGTCTGATTTGAATTTAGCTATTTGCAAAGTAATTTATCCAGATGGATGTGGTAGTTTGAGTGAATTTTGAAGGTACATTTGGCTTCCGAAAATAAATGAACATTCGGAATACGGCTACTGCTTTAGCTGTGAATTTCTTTTTTAATATTTCAAATTATTTCCTAACTCCACCGGTTTTCTTGGGATCAAATGTTTGCTTCTGTACTCAATTGGTTTTCTTAGGATCGAATGCTGAATTTTGTTTTTCATTTGAGTTGAGATCTAGTGTAGACTTGGAACTAATAATTATTCTTTTGGTTTGTTTTCTTTTAACAGCCTCTTCGCCTCGAAATAAAGGTAATGCTATATACTCTTTTAATATTTGTTTAATTTTGTGGTCTAGATCTTGTTACTTGAGTATATTTCTTGCGCTCGTTTCTAATTTTCTTTGGTTATATTTGAATTAGAGGAAACTTGCTCAAAGATCCGAGAGAGTAAAATCTGTGGACCTACATCCAACTGAACCATGGTACCCTTCATATGTAGAATTTGCTCACTTGATCATCTAATCGATTTACTTGATATTAAGCATTTATAAAGTGGAACATGGTGGTGTTTATATTAACAAGCTACTTGTAATGACCACAGGATTCTAGTGAGTTTGTATTCAGGGACTGTCTGCATCTGGAATTACCAATCTCAGGTATATAAATAGGATCTTCCTAGTAAATGCACTTGTCAGAAACGGGATTTGACTTGGTGTGATATTTTTATGTACATTTTATGAAATTTCGTGTATTTACATATTCCTAGATAAAGAAAGTACGGAAATTTTTGAAATCTATGCCTACAGTTGTCACATCTGATAAGATTATCATAGCTTACCTCTGTATGTCCTGCTAACTGACTTCAGTTTGCACTGCCCAAACATGTCATTTCAAGAGCAGGTTTTCTGTATGAGAGCACATGGAAATATTAACTATTTGATTGCTAGAATTAAAATGAAGCTATCAAGAAGAATATAATGATTGATGCATCTTTTTGTAAGTTTGGGATTGGCAAGAATAGTGAATGCACCATGATGAAAGAGAAAGCTAGTGCAATTATGGTTTCTTTTATTTTGGATGAGTTCTGATGATTCAGTTGCTGGAAAGTCTGCAGCATACAGCATGAAAAAAGCGAAAGTTTGTGTTGTTTTGCTGACAAGTTGCTGTTTGTTTATTGTGTTTGGATATCCTTCAGTAGCATGTGTTATTGTTTACTGTCTGATCTTGCAGACAGTCTGGTGTTATGATGAGAAGTTAGGTGAGATCTTGCAAAGCTAAAGAGCTTTTAAATTCGCTGTTAAGCGCCTTTATCTCGGGTTTGGAGTATCACCAAACAACTGAGATAAAGGAGTGAGAGGGCGATGACCACTGGGAATCTTTATTTAAATATGTGCTGAAAATTGTGAAACTGCAAGAGAGTCTTGTTTTGGATGATTAAAAGAAGATCGTCCTACCTGATATTCAGTCTTCGTCATATATGGACAATAACGAAGGGCTCTTCTTTTTATGTTTTATGAGTTCCATTTGTTACAAGCTTATATGGATTTATGCATCTCTCTTTATCTCTTGATGTGCTGTGGGTATGCATCCTTAAGTAAATGGTTCTTTCCAGATTTTATTTCTGCTTCTAATATAAATTTTGTTTGATTTTTTCCAGACAATGGCTAAATCCTTTGAAGTCACTGAATTACCAGGTTAGATTTCCGAGTTTGTGGGATATTCAAACACTTTTCTTTTAAAAATTCATGGTAAACATGTTCTTTTAAATCTGAAACCTATCTTCATAATGTAAACAGTGAGGTCAGCAAAATTTATCTCCCGTAAGCAGTGGGTTGTTGCTGGAGCTGATGACATGTTTATTCGTGTCTACAATTACAATACAATGGATAAAGTTAAAGTGTTCGAGGCACATACAGATTACATTAGATGTGTAGCTGTCCACCCTACCCTACCGTATGTTCTGTCATCTTCTGATGATATGCTCATAAAGCTTTGGGATTGGGAGAAGGGTTGGCTCTGTAGTCAGATATTTGAGGGACATTCACATTATGTGATGCAAGTGACTTTTAACCCAAAAGACACAAATACATTTGCAAGTGCATCCCTTGATCGTACAATCAAGGTTTAGTTGTTTTCTTTTGCTGGAAACTTTTGGACTACCCTGCCCATAAATATGTATATTTATTGTTCTTGTCCTTAAAATCCCTATTAGATTTGGAATCTCGGCTCTCCCGACCCAAATTTTACTCTGGATGCTCATCAGAAAGGGGTAAATTGTGTTGATTACTTTACTGGCGGTGATAAGCCATACCTCATCACAGGTTCTGATGATCACACTGCTAAGGTCTGCCTTCATTTCTCTGCATGTGTTGGCATAATAGTGATTTTATTGTAATACTAAACAATGTTAAAATATTTATTTGTTATACATCAATGAGCAGGTGTGGGACTATCAAACTAAAAGTTGTGTCCAGACTTTGGAAGGCCACACTCATAATGTATCTGCTGTATGCTTTCATCCTGAACTTCCTATAATCATTACAGGCTCTGAGGATGGAACAGTTCGTATATGGCATTCAACAACTTATAGGTAATCTTTTTACTTTACTGGATTATTTATATGAGTGGGTGATGAACAACTTGGTGTTTGATCCAGCTGTAAACATTTCTCTCATTTGAATGAATGTTTTTCTCTTTGTTCAGTCTATTGACAAGTACTTATTATAAGTGTTGAATTTGGAACAAGTATGAAATGTTCTGTTCATTCTCTCCCATCTCCCTTGTGTTGTTAAAACTTACCATTTATCAGAATTAGTTCGATATAGTCTGTTAAATACTGAGATGTCTTCCACTTTTGCAGGCTTGAGAACACTTTAAATTACGGGCTTGAAAGAGTGTGGGCCATCGGGTACATGAAAAGCTCACGACGGTGAGTTTCTTGTGAATTATTGCTACTAAAATTACTGCAACAATTATCTCTTATTGTTTTTTTCTCTCATTTCGTCATTCTTGTTGTTGTTGTTTAGTACACTTTTCATGCCTTTTCCGCTACTTGCCATGGACTACATAAGTTAATTGATCCTGATGGTTTCCTTATTTCTCATTTGTTTCTTGTTGGATGGATTTGGTTCCTATCTACAGTCGGATGTTTTTGGCTAGAGTATTACTCGCTAATCTAGTCCTCTATTATTATTGTTGTTGTTGTGATTACTGTTTATCTTTTTAAACATAGACTCTCCCTATAAGGATTGGAAGTATATTGTAAAATATCCCTCGTTTGGTGTCTTTTCTGTACTTTAAGAGGCGCTATTCTTTGGGGGGAAGATAATAATATTTTTTGAAGCGTTTTTTCATTGTTTATTGTGGCAAATTGGCACTTATAAATATTTATCTGCAGCATTGTGATAGGTTATGATGAAGGAACTATTATGGTCAAAATTGGCAAGGAAGTACCAGTGGCTAGCATGGATAACAGTGGAAAGATTATATGGGCCAAGCACAATGAAATTCAAACCGTGAACATTAAGAGTGTAGGAGCAGATTTCGAGGTATGAAAACAAAATATTTGGTCCCTGAACCGAATTTTAGCAGCATAGTCATAATTAAATTAGAACTTTCTGTTTCTTTGCTTCAGGTAACTGATGGTGAGAGATTGCCATTGGCTGTGAAGGAAATGGGAACTTGTGATCTTTACCCACAAGTGAGTGAATTGTTCTGGTTAATACTTCTGAATTTTGATTTTAACATCTAGCTTCTTCACTTTTTGTAATTCTCTGTTTGTGTGTTCAACTTCCCGATGGTTTCACTTTTTCACTCCTCTGTGCATCTCGCGACATAATGATCTTCCTCTCAACATCCTTAAAAAGATCTGATTGGCATTAGGTTCACTCTTATAGAGGTTCAGGTTAGATATTCAGTGAGGTAGATGCCAAGGCAAATACTACTACTTTGAGTTTGAAGCGAGTGATGATAGATGAGTTACAGATTTGTTAGCATGTGTTCTGTTCCTGCAGTGCTTCTTCCGTGTTCAATATACTTGAACCCATATCATTGTCGATTGATTGGATACTGTAACTGCTTATGTCGGATTTAACCTGAGTAGATGTAGAGCAAAACTTATTTTCTATAGAAGGGAGAGGGGTTATTACAAATTTTGGATGTAAAATAACATGTAGGGGAATTTTATGAATGATATGAAAATGGGTGCACTCAATTGCAATGTGAGGGGGGGAATTTATGGTCTTATAAATTTACCAAGTTTTTTTTGCTCATCTAGGTTGTGCATGTGTAATGTATGTGTGACAAAGTTTGCATTTTTACAGAGTCTAAAGCACAATCCGAATGGGAGATTTGTTGTTGTATGTGGAGATGGGGAGTACATCATATATACAGCTTTGGCATGGAGAAACAGATCTTTTGGCTCTGCTTTGGAATTTGTTTGGTCTTGTGATGGAGAATATGCTGTTAGAGAGAGTACATCAAAGATAAAAATTTTCAGCAAAAATTTCCAGGTGTCCACCCTTTTCTCAGCAGATTTTTTTTGTTATGTTGTTAGTTTGGAAGATGCTATCAACTGTTTTTCTATTATCATTTAATTATAGTATTTGTCTGGATAATGGTGTGTTTTTTTCTGTTTCTCTTGCGGTTGGTTTCTAGTTTGGAAACCTCGAAATCTAAAATGTTGAAGCCTCTTTAGGGGTAGTAGTCGAACGAAGAGGCATTATTAGTAGTCTAGTGGCATATGCTGAACCCTTTGAATTCATGATTTGAGTCATTACGATTATTATTAATAATTTTGTGAAACGTTTTCTTTTCAGGAAAAGAAGAGTGTTCGACCAACTTTTTCTGCTGAACATATATATGGAGGAACTTTGTTGGCGATGTGTGCAAATGACTTCATTTGCTTTTATGATTGGGCTGAATGCAGATTGATTAGGAGAATTGATGTTACAGTAAAAGTAATTATATTTTAATGCTTTGAATTTATTGGTTTCTCCAAAATCTCCCCCATTATTTTCTTACTTATTTTCATATATGTCAGAACCTTTATTGGGCTGACAGTGGTGATTTAGTGGCAATTGCTAGTGACACATCATTCTACATCCTCAAATACAACGTGAGTTTGTATCTTAGATTATACTTTTTAGATTTGTGAATGTTCATGTAGTTTAAATATTATTCAAGCTCCATAAAACTGAAGTTGATGTTTCATATTACAGCGAGACGTAGTTTCATCTTACTTGGACAGTGGAAGGCCTGTGGATGAACAAGGTGTTGAGGATGCCTTTGAGCTTCTCCATGAAACAAATGAGCGTGTTAGGACTGGCTTGTGGGTTGGTGATTGCTTCATCTACAATAATTCCTCCTGGAGGCTTAATTATTGTGTTGGTGGAGAGGTATCTTGAATGTTCCTTTCTTGGTTCAAATGTTTTTTAACTAATAAGCTCATTTGGATTTGTTTATAGATTAATAAATTATTTTCATTTAGGTAACGACAATGTATCATTTGGATCGCCCAATGTACTTGTTGGGTTATCTTGCTAGTCAAAGTCGGGTGTATCTAATAGACAAAGAATTCAAGTAGGCTTCTTTCGTTAAAGCTTTTTATGTTGTCAACATTAGCCTTTACTTACATTTTATTTATTGTAATGCAGTGTGATGGGGTACACTTTACTTCTAAGCTTAATTGAGTATAAAACTCTTGTTATGCGTGGAGACTTGGAAAGAGCTAATGAACTGTTACCTTCCATTCCTAAAGAGCATCACAATAGGTGAGTGCACCCTCTTTTTCTGTCATATTATGTGATGGTGGGTGTTTACTCGGGTCTTCTAAAGAATGGTTATAGTTCAGTGATTGGCTTCTGGAATTGCATTGGTGGGTTAATGTTGAATGTAGTTTTGTTCTTGTGAGATATTTGCATTGAACATATAATTTATTGACAAAGTTCGTTTAGCATTTATCTATAGAGTCATGCCATTCACAAGGTTTTCTTACTATTGTGATTATTAGAGGTGCCATTACTTTTATGAGTCAAAGTTATATTCGCTTTAAATTTTGGTGTTTCTCTATTCACATTAGCTATAGTGAAATTCCTGCATTTTGTTTTTACTTTCTGAAGTTACTGTTCATGCAATGTGTACCAGAGATTTGTATCAAGTTGGATAACATTTGCTTAAATATTTCAAATATGTTTTCTTTCTAATTGTTGTATTGGAAAATAATGATGATTTATTTTCTTTTATATGTTTTTCATCGTCAAAGTAGTGAAGTTTGGGGATTGGACTTCACACATGATTCTTTTTTGTTGCTAGTGTGGCTCGTTTCTTGGAATCCCGTGGTATGATAGAGAATGCATTGGAGGTTGCAACAGATCCTGATTACAAATTTGAGCTGGCTATACAACTTGGCAGATTGGAGATTGCTCAGGTATGTTCTACTGTTGGTCGCATGTCGAGAATTCAGCTACAATAGTTTAGCCTCACTCAGTCTCTTTATGAACCTTTGTTTCTGCTCTTTGTATCACTATCTTGGCTGTAGGAAATTGCCTCGGAAGTGGAAAGTGAGTCAAAATGGAAGCAGTTAGGAGAACTAGCCATGTCAACTGGAAAGGTAGTCTATCTTCCTTAACAAATTATTTTCTTGAGTCCTACTACTATTCTGGTCATATTTGGATTGAATATGTCGCTCAATCTCATGACTTACATGCCATTCTTTATCCAAATATCAAGTAGCATTCTTGTTATCATATATTTAATTATTTCAAAGTAACTCATGATTCTCATGTTCTCAATTCTTAATTCAGTTGGACATGGCTGAGGAATGTATGAAGCGTGCTACTGACTTGAGTGGTCTGTTGCTTCTATATTCATCTCTTGGAGATGCTGAAGGGATTTCAAATCTAGCAGCTTTGGCAAAAGAGCAGGGGAAGAACAATGTTGCGTTTCTTTGTTTGTTTATGTTGGGAAAATTGGAAGATTGTCTCCAGCTTTTGGTGGAAAGGTAATTGTTCTTTAGTTGACTTTAGTGTGAAACTGTGGTTAATTGAATTCTAGATACTAAACCATTTTCTTGCAGCAATCGGATACCTGAGGCTGCATTGATGGCACGATCGTATCTTCCTCACAAAGTTTCAGAGATTGTAGCAATTTGGAGAAAAGACCTGAGCAAGGTATCATCTCATTCGAGAGTGTTATTGTTTGTCAGGTTATTGCATCTTTCATTGTTATTGTTTTGTTTGTTTTGTACTTGTATCAAAGTAATTATATATTTGTTTCTTGATAAAAGAATTATATATTAATTTATGGTTGAATGGTCCTTGTGTTGTGTCTTGAGTTTGCAATTTTCTTGATTGGCCACTCAAAACAGATTGTAAACCTTTTTAGCCAGGATAAATTAAATAAGGAAAAGAAATATTCCACATCTTCAGCTCATGATTTTTATCTATCAGGCTATCATAGTTCCTTCATTTTGGTAACTCTTTGTTGCTGGTCTTAGTCTCATGCATTGCAAAAGAAATAATTCTTCCGGAGGAGGAAATTGATTCAAATGGCTGTTTGTAATCACTTTATTTTTTAATTTTTTGTGTATACTATATAGTTTATTATATAGTCAAAGGTGGTGCACTTTTTATTTTTCTATTTATATTGATGTTATTTTACAGGTTAATCCTAAGGCTGCAGAATCTTTGGCTGATCCTGATGAGTATTCAAATATGTTTGATGATTGGCAACTTGCTCTGGCCGTTGAATCTAAAGAAGCAGAGTCAAGGTAACTGGGGACTTTTATACTTTTCTTTTCATTTATATAGTCAATAACATTGGTTTTTTTGTGGATTGGAGAAATCAGCAATTAACATTAGCTCTATGTTGACTGTGTTTCATTCTCTGCATTCCAGTTTAAGAATGTCAGTAGATCATTATTGTTGCTTAATGGATTGAGATATTTTTCCCATGTCATTAATATAATATTTTGCTAATTTCTCTTTCTCAATTATTCTTCAGAACTGTACATGCGCCTGCAGAGGAATATGTAAACCATGTTGGTAAATCACGCATGACCCTTGTGGAGGCTTTCAGTAACATGCAGATAGAAGCACCTCTTGAGAATGGAGAGTATGATCTCGAGGTATGCGTGGCTATAGATTTTCGTATCGCTTTGTATGCTTCAAAATGTTTAGATTTTTGCATTGCTTGTATGCTACAAATGCTGAGTGAGCTTATGTGTCTGTTTGCCTGTTATCGATATCCTGGTTGGGAAGTTTCTGATAGTGTTGAACTTGAGGATGATATCTTATGACATACGAGCTTTTATGAGAATTTATATATTTATAATGATTCTACTATGACAGAGTTATTGGCTAGAGTAGTGCACTCCAGTTAACTGCTGATGAAAATCTTCATTGCTCATTGTCTGGTTTCTCATGGAAATTGTCATTTATCTCACAGGATGAAGAACAAAATGGAGATGAAGTAACAACAGAGCACAATGGAGAAGAAGGAAGCCAGGAGGAGGGTGTAGTAGTGGATGCTGACTCCACAGATGGGGCTGTACTCGTCAACGGAAACTCGGCTGAGGAAGAGTGGGGTACGAATAATGAAGGAACCCCGTCAGCCTAAAAGCATTTGGTTGGGGCACTGTGAAATTCCAAATTTTGTCTCTGGTGATTCATTGATTCTGAAGTGTCATATCTAACTCAAGTTCTTACCAGTTGTTTTTACCACCACATCTACTGCCTCCCTTTGCTGACATCAATTCCTCTCCCATATCCTATTCATACTCCCTGACACTATTCTATTCATCTAACTCGTAGTATTATTTTAACTAACTGACCGAGTTTCATGATAATATATGTGGTTTGAGTGTGTAATATTCTATCATATGATGTTTCGAATTCTGAAGTCAATCATTGTGATTTCATTCCATTGCATCAAACATTGCATTCTCAGGATACATTGCTAATTGTAGTTGTATTTTGTTCTTTTTTTTTTATAGTCAATGCATGATGCCACTTTGATCATTCTTTTACTTGTCTAGAGTGAATTTAATGGATGTGTTTTTTATAAATGGTCGTTTGAATGTGTTCATTGTTCCTACTTCCCTTGATCAAATTATGTAAAGCTTGGAACTGATTGGAAATCTTTGCTTTGATACCAAGTGTTTTCATATCATTATATTACCATTTGTTTCTTTATATCTAATTACATCTTACTGTTGACAGTGCTCACTCCGCATCAGTAGATCCTCTTCAAGACAATTGGTTCCAGCTGTATTATTCCTATACTTAAGGTGAGAAAAAGCTTCCCATATGATGGCTGATCTGACCATCAAATCAGTTTATTCTGTATGTATTAATAGATAATAACAGGGAGATATTCAAAGATATTGGATTAATGATCATCATATGGTTGGAATTTTTTACTTGGAGTAGATTAAAATTTTACTTGCTTATTGTGGTTGATGTGCATTGTAGAATGAAACGTTGATATCGATTGTCCTAGGAGTGGTTTAAAAGTGCTTATTTTGTTCTTTCATTGTGTACACCCTTTCATTTTCAATTTTTTGCGGTAATTCTCAGGTTCTGTGGTGGAGGATTGGAAGCAGTTGTGTGGAGGGGGCCAATTGTCTGTTTTGAGGATGGTGTGGGTATGCAGCGCCTTGAGTTTTGCAAAGGGATTTATATGGTAGGGAAAAAGGGTTTATAGTTTCACTTCACACTTTATTGTTTGTTGTCTTAGCATATTCTTTGGGGCCTTTATATGGACAGAATTTATTGAGCCATTTTGAATGTAGAAAGTTGAATTAGTGATAAGGCTACCTTGATAATTTTTTTTCTTCAAATTTTAAAATCTAATAATTTGATTCATCTGACTTATTTTGTGTTCAAGTTTATTAGAAATTTCTAGTTATCTTCGATCCATGACTGCAAGCAACTGAAATGTGCAGTATTATGTGAAAGAAAAAAAAATATTGGTGAAGTCTTTAATTTCTCTTTTTCTTTGTAAACTGCATCTAATTATATATCACGGTGAAAAATGACTATTGGTAACGCTGGATTTGTTTATTCAAATTGAACTTGGAAACTTTTCTATTAACTAAGTTTATTTATTTTATTTACAAAATTGGGTAAATTTTAAAAAAGTATCATGCAATTTCATTTATTTGTAAAATGGGTTATGGAGAATTCTTTTTTGTGAAAAGGATATGTGGTTTCAAGAAATTCACATATAGATTATTCTTAATATTAAATTATGTTACGAAAACGAGCAATTTTATTTGTTTTCATCTGAATTATTGCAAGATGGTTAATAAAAATACAATATATATTAATGATAAATTTTAAAATTATTTTAATAGTAAAAATATTTTTTAATTAAACAATGATAAAAAATTTTAAAAAAATTATAAAAAATGAATTCTCTGAAAATTATTCAAATCATATGACATAATTTTTTAACAATAAGTTTACATTATTAGAATGTTGAATTGTTAACAATATTCAATGTAATACTATTATTCTGATATTATAGACTTTTTTTACAAAATTTTTGAAATCACAAATTCTTTCACAAAACAAAGATTCATCAAACTTTGTTTTACATTATATTTTTTAAGTTTATATTAGAAAATATTTTTTCCTTTATGTATAAAATATATTCAATAAACCTTTTGAAATTAGAGTCCACAATTTTACGGTTAATAGTTCACATCTCCGCAAGTTGGAGCACGACACCCAAAGGTTTAAAACAAATTGTTTTAAAAGATTTCGCCTGCACATTATTTTAAGGGTCGTCGTTTGATTACACTTAATGTCTAAATTTTATCGATTAACAAATCCGTCTAAGTCCCGATTAATTCCCGTCTAGGCCCCGATTCATCTTTGGACGCCCGACTTGCGCCTATCTTTTTTTAAAACACTGCTAAAACCCAATTATGTTGCCCTACAAACACGTGTCAGCTTGAAACAGAGGTTGCACACAATTTCCGTAAAGCCAGTGGTTCTCCAAACTAAATCCACGTGGCTTAAGGAGGAGGGTCCATGCTAGTCCTCTTGAGCTTAAAAAAACAAACGAGAAAGCGTAACCCTGCAACAAAATCCCCACCTCAATCCAAATTAATTTTACCCATTTCATTCATGCCCCAATTTTTTGAATTTACTATTCATAAATCATTTCAATAAAGCCCCCTTTCTCTTTGGATCTCTCTACCTCTCTACTTCCTCCATTCTATCCCCTCTCTCTCTAGGGTTTTGCCTTAATCTTCCCTTAGTTTCACTGTAAGTTCCAAATTACTTATCCTTCTTTGATTCTAATATCTGATTGATTATCAATTTTCTTTTGAAATTGTTTGTTTTAAATTGTCTTGTTTAGTGTTATTAATGGGGTTGTGTATGCGGGTTTTGACTTGTGAGCTGCTTGCCTGATTGCTTTATGTGCTCATATAATTCTTTTTATTTCTGTCACTTCTTGGTTCATGGAACTGTGGGTTTTTCATGGGTATTAGGGTTATTTGCTCTGGCCTTTGTTTGGCTGCTGCGTAGATGTGGAGAAGCTAACTTATGTTACAGGGTTTATGCATTGATTTACTTTTTGGATATCCAGAAAATATAGGGCGCCTATGGAGTTTTGATTCAGTTTTAGGGTTTATTTTAATCTTTCGTATTAATATTTTCTCTTCTTTTCAATTGATTTCCTGGCTATTATCCCACTTTGCGTTGTTTTATTCCTGTAGTGTTTGACTCTAATCTTGTTCTTTTTTTGCATCTTCTTTCTTTAAAATGTATAATTACCTTGATTACCGTTTCAGAAACTCCCAATGTTCTCCAAGTTGGCTCTTCTTTTGTTCGTTGATGAGATTTCTTGAATCTTCCACTTGTATAACTTCTTTATAGATTCTTGTTGCTATATCTTTGTTCTGCAACTCTCTGCTGTCGCTGGTAGTATGGCTATTTTTATCACTCATTGAACTGTTTGAATTCAAACGAGTGTGATAATGCCATTGGATGCTGTTGGAGTCTGTCAGACTGTCACTAAGCATTGCTGAAATACATTATCTTTCTCTTTTTTCCTACTCTGACCCCTTGGCTTATTATGCGCTTTCAATATTTGTTTAACTGACTCTTTTGCAAGAACTTTAGATGCTTCTGTAATATGTACGGGTTAATTAGTGCTGAGTATATTTTGCTTATCATACCCATTTTTTCTTATTTTCTTCACTTATTGTACTTGAATTAGAATTAAGAATAGGATCATGAACTGTCAATTAGGATTCCAGGGTCCAACTAAGCTGGATTCCTTCTGCAGAACGTAAATCTAGTTATCACAGTGAAAGGCCAGAGTTACTGATATTTCACTTGCTCCATATTTTTGAAAAGAAAAAATTGGCACTGGAGATCGTCTTTGTGTTTATGTTACATCATGAATTGCACCTGATCTTGATGCGATGATCATAACTTTCCAGCTTTCCCTACATGCATTCTCTGAACGTGATAAACATGTTGAAGCAATTCTGTTATTTGTATATATGTGTATGTCTGTACGAGTCTATGAGAGCTATTAGTACTAATTCAAAGATTTTCATCGACCAACTAACATGCAGTTAGCAAGACTATGTGCTTTAAGTTCTATGATTTTCTATAAAGCACTCTACTGCAACTTGTTTTGTTGGTTTTTGGAAGTACCAAGTCGTAAATGTGTTTTTTTAGAGTCTATGCATTTAGTTTAACGTGAGTATAAGCTTGAAGATTTATTCGCTTTTTTTTTTTAATTTACAAAACATATTGATGAAAATACAGTGTAGGTAAATATACTATATGCTGTAGGAATTTATTTTGGAGATCATGTTGAATCTATCAATGAAGGAACATTGTCTCGTAATTTTGATTGTAGTATGTGATCTTAACAACATGTTAGAGTGTTGATTTTTGTATTACTGTGATGGTAACAAGTTCGTATCTCATTTATTTTCATACACAGATATCATATTCTCTCATCTTGTTGGCACGAGTTTTAGAGTAAAATCTCTTTGCCTTTGGCTTAGTCTACTAATGGGGGATGCTGAGAATCTGTTCTCACCTTCAAAGAAGAGAGCTGCAGGAAGAGAGATCACGAAAGACAATCCGGGTCTCGATGATGAAGGAGATTCATCAGAGGAGACCGGAACTTTCAAGAAGGCCAGTGATGAGGTGCTAGCAAGTAGGCGAATCGTGAAAGTTCGTCGAAACCAATCCTCAACAGCCCCTTCATCCAACCCATTTTCCGGGATTCGCTTAGTCACTCCAGCAGCAGCAACTGAGGTAGCCCCTGCTACTGAGAAAGCGCCAGAAAACAAGGAAATCGATTCTAGTGAAGAAGCCGAAAAGAGTAAAGACGAGACTCGTGAGTCGGCAGAAGCCAAAGCTGAAACTGCTGTTGAGAAAGAGGTGAACGATGATAAGCAGGACAGCAATTCAGGCGCTGAGGTGGCTGAATCCAAGGCCGTTGATGAAAATCCATCAGGAGATCATGAAAAATCTGTGGATAATGCTGAATCCAAGGCCGTTGATGAAAACCTATCAGGAGATCACGAAACCGAGAACGAAAAAACTGTGGATAATGAAGAGGCCGAGAATAAAACACCCGCAGAAAATGATAAGATTGAAAGCGATGCTAAAAAGGATGATGATGGCAGCGAAAGCAACAATTTGAGTTCTTTCCAACAGCTTTCAAGTACCCAAAACGCTTTCACGGGACTTGCTGGAACTGGCTTTTCCACTGCTACCTTCTCCTTTGGCTTGGGTTCAACTAACGGATCCACAAACGGTACTACTATTGGATCTCTTTTTGGGAACAAAGTGGAGCAGCCTTCGTTCAGTTTCGGTGTCGATTTTTCCACCAATGGCAGCTCAGCGATTTTCAACACAACGGGTCCATCCATCACCTCGAAGAACGAGTGTCCTGTTTTTCCTCCTATGCAAGAGGTTCCAGTCGAGACTGGAGAAGAAAACGAGAAAAATGTTTTCACGGCCGATTCTGTGCTGTTCGAGTATATTAATGGTGCTTGGAAGGAGCGCGGGAAGGGGGAACTCAAAGTGAACGTGGCTACTACTAGTGGGGCGGAAAAGGCCAGGCTTTTAATGAGAGCAAGGGGAAATTACAGGCTGATTCTGAATGCAAGCCTTTATCCAGACATGAAGCTTGCGAATATGGAGAAGAAAGGCATCACTTTCGCGTGCGTTAACAGTGTTGGCGAAGGCAAAGACAGTTTGTCTACTTTTGCGCTGAAATTCAAGGATGGGGCGATATTGGAGGAGTTTCGAGCTGCTGTCACTGCACATAAAGATAAAGCAACTGTAATTGCGGCTTTGAAGACTCCAGAGAATTCACCCAAGGCTTCTGAAGAGTGAAAAAATGAAACAATAGGGTTTGTACTCTATTCGAATGGCCATTGTTGTGTTGGTTGTAGCAGAGTCGTCTTAATGAATTCGGGATCCCTTTTTGTTTTTAAGTCTTTGATATCAGGGAAATGTTTATCAGTTTTAATTTGAGTTTGAACTGCAGAATGTGCTGCTTAGAGAGACTGGGAATGTTTAAGACAAATATATAGTCACTCCCCTCTAAAACTAGGGATATAGTATATAGTATCAAATTGCATATGTTGCATGGTATTATTTATTATGTTATTGCTGATTATATCTGGTATGCTGAAATATTTAATGTCTTGTGCACGGCCATGCCTGTGATAGTTTCATAATAATTATGTAATTTTTTGTTTTGCATGTTAATGTTGATTCGACTTTTGCTCCATGAATACGTGTATCAACATCTGCAATTCATTTTGCATTTGAAGTGATACATTGTGTAGTGTAACGGTGGTTTGGATGAGTAGTTCTATTGCCGCTAACACCGTTTTTCTTGATGATTTATCAATTATCTAAAGCATGAACATGGAAATTAATTAAACGCAAAAATGAGAGTATAAATTTCACTCTAACCATGAGCTAACATGGACAAATCAATGTATTTTTTACAAGTTAATGGGATAATGATGACCTTTTCAAAGATCGAGAAGATAATAGGTGATTTGAATCGAGTTTGGAATTAATGATGGATTTTTTTTTTAAATTTGAATTTAAATTAAATGAAAAAATATTCTTAACATATCTCAAATGAGACTCAAATTTTGAATTTATAGAGCTCACAATTGTCATCCTAATCATTGGGTAAGACCTTGATCAAACGTGATAATGAGTTTAGTCAAAATGCTCGAAGCAAGAACTAAATTTTGGTTAAATAAGATATGAGAAAGATAGAATGAATAGAGTTAATAAAAATTATATAAAGAAATGTATACTAAATCTTAAATCCTTAAATTTGAATAAATGGTTGTTTTTGAGACTAGAATTTTGGTCACTTTAGTGGTGATGTGGTTTGAGGAACCCACTTAGTTCATGTGTGTTATCATTTTGTCTCTAGTGATTCCATGTGATTGCCAGCTTTTTAAGTTTTCTGATAATTACAAAATATCAACAAATATCCACTAAGGCACTAACATATCATATATATATAATATTTGTCAGTAATTGTGTTACAGCTTACAATTAACAATTAATTATATTTAACTGTGACCTAAGCCACTGGAATGAACGGTTTCCTGTGGATTTTATTTCCGTCAGTTTCTATCCAATAAAATAATGATTCTTTTCCACTGCACATTACGTTAGGTTTAGTTGGTTTTATTTACTGGTTAAAAAGTTTGCACACAACATTTGGTTTAGTAAAACAATTTTTCTTGAGGTTGACTACAGAATAGCCATACATTCCTCAAGGAGAAGATTGATTGTTTCCATAAGAAACTAAAATCAAAATTAAAGAGGCTCAATGTTATTTCTAATCAATAAAACCTTAATATGTACCTTCAAAAAAAATATGTAATTTAAAAGATTCAATAAACAAAATGACAAAGGCATAATTGAGTTTGACTGTTTGAAATAGAGCCAATCCACTGGATTTGAAATAAAAAAGAAATCCTAATACTAGTTGGTGGGCTGTGGTCCCAACCCACAAGTGCTAAATAGTAACTACCAATTTATACAGTTAAACAACCAACAAGAAGACAATATTACCATATTTTATGCCAACCCGTGACTTTACATTAACCATATTCAGAAACAAACATTAAAAAAACTTTGCAAGTGGCGTTTTGGAATTGCGAGACGAAAATTACTTACAATAAAATCAAACATTATAACAACATAGGTATCACTTAATCATCTGTTTTCCGAGGTTATATGATTCTCACTCAGTGATTGATAACATGACCCAAACTAGATTTTACAAGTATTTTTTTTTATTCAAATTATGACAACCGCAGACTTAATTAAACACACCGATTATTTGATTCTGAATAATAGATCTGCATGAAGCATCTCACATTCAAGCAACTTCTATGTCTTGTAATTCTTGATGCATCTAGCTGAGCAAGAATCCACACATTTTTCCACTTTCTCTTCTCCTTAAGAAACAAAATCATAAAAAACTACTATTTCAGGGGTTTTTCTCCAAACTTACAACTTATGACTTGAAAGATACTTATAAGAAGATTTTAATTTAAAAATCAGATAATTTATTTTTAACTTAAATGTTTTTTACAAGGAGAGAAGTGAAACAACGAAAGTTTCTTAAAAGTTTATCAGAGCTCCTTTTAACTTATCTACTTACAAGAAAATTTATTCGAAACAACAACGTACCAGGGTCGGTTTTGGAGCTGAAACGAGTGCACAAAGAGGAAGCACAGCCATATTTGCAGAAAAATTGGTTAATAAGTTTATCATTATTGGCATCATCATGTATAGAAGTGACAAAAGCAGGATAATTAGGCCAAACGCAATCTTTCAAGCATTTACTCCCACACCCAAAGATAGAGCCACCGGGTGTAATTACACAGATAAGAAAACAACCTTTGTAACAATCACTGAAAGTTGAACAACTACACTGCCCAATCAAAACCATTAAAACTATTATTACCATTGTATTGCTGCCTCTTCTCTTCTCCATTTGCCTTCACTTTGTTTGATTTCTTGTTTTTGGAATTTTGGGCATAGTATAGTAGAGGTGGATATTTAAAGGAGCATGTATTGATAAAGGGCCGTGAAATTAGTCAATGAATTTGTGCATCAGCGTAGGCCCTCGTAGCATAGGGTAAGGGGTAGTAATATATATATACTAAAGTTGGAATCTTCGTTAGCAAAAAAAAAAAAAAATACCAAGTTGGTGGGGTTTTTATTCCTGGTGTTAAATGTTAGTGGTATATATGTGCAAATAATGACTAGGCCTTGCATTTAATCTTTTTGTTTGTGCATAAAACTTGTATTTTATTGGCAAATTTTGTTGGGAGTTAGGTTCGAGATAATTAGAAATGTGTTTATTAAGAATTAAACACATTTAGCTCTTCCAACAAAATTAAACTTCATCCCATTACATACATACATACATATATTATTATTATTATTATTATTATTATTATTATTATTACTTTTTTTTATCGTCATCGAATTTAACTTGGCGTCACTCACCGTAAGTATATGACGGAAACTAAAAAGAAATGGATTCAAAGCCTTTTTCGTGCCCGAGATAGGAAGAACCGTGGTGTGTATGCAAAGTCGAGATTGAATCACGTTTGTCAGATATCAATCGATTTTCACGATTTCAACAACATTAAAGATCGATAAAGAACAATTTACGAAATTTTATGTCATGGAAAGATCGTGGGAGAGCAAAATTGAAATTTCATCAAGATTATATTTTTATCCATATCACATTTTTACAGAAATGAAAAGGTGAAAAAAGTACATTATATAAGAAAATAATTGCACTTATGTCTTTATATTTGAAATAAGGTCCTTAAAATTATTTATTCTCAAATAAAATTTAATCATTCAAATTAATCGGATCATTTGAACCTACTGACCCATTCACGGGCGGACATGTTAGGCTTGTTTGGTAGTTAAAGAAAATATTCTTTTACCCTTTTTAAAAGCAAAAGGAGATAACTAGGTGTTTGGTTAGAGTTAAAATTCACATTAGAATAGGAAATGAATGCAAAAATGTCAAATATGATACATGAGTCCGACGTCGGAATGAATAGCTCTTCCTAGTTTTCATGGGAATCACGGAATAACTATTCCTTTGTATTAAAGAGGAATAGATATTCCCTAATTTCCATGGAGATTAGGAAAAGCTATTCTCTCTGACGTCCGAATCATGCGATCATAATTGATGTTTTGCATACATTTTTTATTCTATTTCATTCTATTTTATTCTATTCCGCCAACCAAACGAGCCATAAGTGTTTAGGTACTTTTGGAAATCTTATGCAAATGTAGCTTTTCTATATTCCTTTTGAGGTTTGATTTTTTTTAATATACTAACTCTTTTATATTATACTTGCATAATTTACTAATAAATTTTAAATACATCCATTTTAATCATTTTACATGTCTTACAGCAACCATAAATCAAGTTTTTACCAAATACTGAGTGCGAATCAGTTGATAATACAATATTAAATCACAACAACAAGCAGCAACACTCAGCTGCAATAACAAACAGCACCAACAACCACAGTTTGGAGAAACAGGGCCATTATTTCCACCAACATAATAACTAACAAGAATGAATTTGACTATTTAAAACAAATCTCAACTGTAATCTACTACTAATTCCGGGCTTCGTAAGCTCGCCCGGGACAGTCCACTAAAATTACAAATATAAAAAGGGAAATATAAACAAATCCCTTGTTTGGGCATAATATTTTTGTTTTTGCCATATCAGCAAAAATATTTTTACTTTCCTCTTTTTCTAAGTTTTCATTTTCTCTTTTACCTTCTTTGTGTATTTGCATGGTTTAGGTATACTAACTCTTAGACCATACTCAATTTCGCAGCAAAATCCATTTAATGAAGGCATTATACTAGGTATAATGGTCGTTATACCTGGTATAAGAGTTGTTATACCTAGTATACGAGTTGTTATACCTAGTATACGAGCTATTACATTATTATATTTGAAGACAATATTCAATTTTACACCAAAAACCATATTATGAATGCCGTATTAAGATTTTTCAAAATAAAAAAATCTGACATTCTTGTACCATATTCAATTTTGCAGCTAAAAACCATGTTATGGAGACCTTATA
>CATIWQ010914641.1:0-23912 GCA_949673415.1 Euphorbia schlechtendalii | reverse complement strand
TTTAATAGGATAAAATATAAAATCTTAAAATAATAATAAATTTAATGTATAAATATATAATAAATATATAAAATTATTCGTCGGGCCGGGCTCGGGTATTTATATAAAAACCAAACCCGGTCCATAAATCTTCGGGCTTTGACGGACTCGGGCTCGGGCTCGGGCCGGACTTTTTAAAAAAATGCGTGTCCAAGCCCGGCCCGCGAACAGGTCTACTTGCATTGCCAAAAACTTGAACTGAATGTGACATTGAATCAAACATATAAAAAGCAACGGGCTTACTTTTTTTTCGAAAAATTAAATTTTAATTGAAAAAATAGACTAAAAAATCCCTATGCCTCTAAATCAATCAATAATGCACAAACCAACCCCTAAACCCATCCACCCACAGTTGTTTCCAAAACCCTAACCTTATAAGAGAGTAAATAAATAATTCACAATATTTGTTCATTTTTTAGGCATCAAATTTCTTAGGTTGTCGCCATTGTGCCCAACTTTTTGCTAAATAGCCAAAAAAAGTTGCTTGAGGAGGGGCTCCTTTCTTCCCATTTAGATTTTTTCCTCCTAAATCTGTGTATACTGGACCTTTTTCTTTGCTTCTTTCGATCTGCGCAGCACCGAAATACAAATTCAAATCACGCAGCTAAAATTTCCGTAAAATGATTAAACAAACTCGAAAGTGACACTATTTATTGTAAGTTTTTACAGGCCTAATAAAACTGCAACACCACATTGCTGAGAATGTCAATTTATTATGAAACTAGGAGATTTCAAATATAACAGGTTGCTGAGAAAAAAAAATGCCAATATACATAAAAATTGTACTTGAGGAAAAAGAAAAATAATAAAATAAATATAGCATAAAATTTAACCGGCGTACCTTGTATATCTTCCCCTCCTTGAGATGGTAACGAACACCAGACCAGTTTATAGACTGAGAGAAATGAGACCGAAATGCGGATATGGTATACAAGAAATTGTCTACCAGCATTGCAACAAATACCTGTTTCATTTAAAATCCACTTTATTGCATTACATACAAGTTGCAAATTATTGACCAACTACTACCTGGAGATAGTAATTTCTAAGGCTTTATGCATGATTTGCCCTCAAAAGTCAAATGACCCCCTGAATTTTAAAAAGCACCAATTTGCCCCCTAAATGCCGCGTGTCACCTTCTGGTTAGTTTGAATCTTCAAATATGTCGTTTTTCTCTTTCCACCAGAAGTTGACACGTGGCAATCAGGAGCAAATTGGTGCGTTTTTTACAAGTTGAGGGGGCAAACTGATGCATTTTTGCAAGTTTAGGGGGTAACGGGGTGCTTTTTAAAATTCAGGGGTCATTTGACTTTTAAGACCAAGTTCAGGGGGCACACTATGCATTAGGCCTAGTTTCAGGATATACACAAATACCGCATCTAGAACAAAGATTATAATGTAAAGAAACCGAAAATAGAAATACTCACAAGAACCCAGTTATAAGTAGCAAGAGAGAGTTGCGTCGCCTCGGGGGAGAGCATGTTGCATAGTTGAACCTCTATCCTCGTCAAATTCCACATCGAGAAAAGCTCTGTAAAGGTACATACAACTAGGCCGGTAACCAGTAACAATCCTGGCAAAGACATTATTTGCAACTTTGAGTACGAGAATAAAAAAACTTCCCTCTGAAATCAAAATGCAACTTTCACTCGTTTTTTTTTTTGGTGACGAAAATTCTAAAGTAATGTCCTCACCATTAGAAATGAAGGTTGTTTCTTCACGTGCATATCCCCGCATATAAATTCGAAGTGCTGCTGAGATATGAATCATAGCCATGATGTACGGTGCCACAAACCCCCATGATAGATAGGAGTGTGTAGAAAATAATGCGCGATTCATAAGCCAGTTAACCTTTGAGGTGTATGATTCCAAAACAAATGTTTGCTTCCTCAAGTAATTCCAATACCTAAACAAGATGTCGATGAGTGTATACGTATGGGATCACATGTAGGGAGATTAAAGTCTTAAGTAAAAATCGCAAACCTTGAAAAACTGAGATCGCTAGCAAGTGGGTGAGGGAAAACAGCAACTGGAGGTGATGTAATAAGCCTCTTATGAGCGCCTACAAAAGGATGTAAAATGAGCCATCAAGAGAGAGCTAGTAGCCTATGTTAGTAGCCCTTTGAACTTGGTAGCTTTTGCCAGTTATCACCCTGAACTTTCGAAAGTTCCGATCAATTTCTTGAACTTGGCAAAATGCACCAGTTAGCCCCCTCAACGCTACGTGTCAAAATCTGGTAGGTTTGACTTTTCAAATATGTCATTTTCCTGATTTCTCCTCTCCAACGATACATGGCGGGGTTGAGGGGGAAAACTAATGCACTTTTACCAAGTTCAAGGAGGTTAATTAGAAATTTTGAAAAGTTCAGGGTGGCATCCAGCAAAAGTTTCCAAATTCAAGGCGGTGTTGATGCATTGGCATAAAAAACTAGGAAATGATGGTAGCTTGTAGTTGTAAGTAAAGTGGTGAATTTTGATTTTTTTTTTACCAGCTATAGCAGCAAGGGTCATGTCATCAGAGTATCCACCATCTCGAAGCCCTGAGACCACTCCATAGCGGTCACATCTAAAGTCATCTGCATGCATCTGAAAAAAATAAATAGAAAAATTATGGCTACTTTTGGTTCATTTTGCACGGTTTTAAAATCGTAATAGCAAGTGCTTACCATCATACAACCTCCCCACAGAAAGAATGTTTTCCCTCCAGTGGCAAATCCCATTGAACAAGGCTGTTCACCAAAATATTCAAATGGCCATATATGAGTTGGTAAACAAATAGAGATTTCATCATCCAAATATTTCAGCCCAGCTCAAATAACTTGAGTTTACATGTTAAATTTTCCAAACTGATCACTGAAATTTTAGTAAGAAAACTCAAGATTCTTTTTTCCCACTTTTCTCATTTCACACAGAATGCATCTAATTATCTGTAATTAAAGAATGAGTAGTCAATGACATTCCTAATATACAGGTTTAAGTGGAATATGATTATAGTATGATAATAATTAATTTCTATAAAGCTTGAAAAATGTAACGAAAATAAAACTCCATAAAATGTAATATACCATATGATATTCATAGATGCAGTAGCTCCCCAAGCTCCCTGAGGGCAGATCAAGAGGGTACCCTGTTTGAATAAATATCTGCAAGTCATTAGCAAAATGTTAAAATCATCGATGAGATTGAACTTTAGACCACTAAACCTCTATCAGTAAGAAGAATCCAACCTCGGGATTTTTTTCCATCTCAGCAGTGAGGGCGCCAATTGACCCAGGGTGCAGCCTAGCATCATCATCTAAAAACAGTACATACTTTGTGTCTTTATGCATTTTCTCCACCCCAAACTGTATAAAAAATCGGTAGAAGAATTAACGACAAAAAAACATGCCAGCAGAATGAAAAGATGATTGAAAGAAAAAATACACAGAAGTTTTAGGTAGTCCCAACTTCTTATATGAACTTGTAAATGCAAGTTTCAAAGTTTTCTAGACGCAAATCCATATGGAATGTGGAAACTTCATGTTACAGTCGGTAATTCAGTACTACTTAGAATCTTATTCAAAGCAGAAAAAACGCTAGAACAAAAACAGCCAATCATCTGCATGTACATTGAGAAGGAAATTTGAAATGGAAGCATAGATAAAAAAAAACCAAGTACGAAGTGACCTACCAGTTGATTGTGAATCTTCTGACTACAAGTTGTTGACAGGCCAGCTACAATAACTTTAGCATCAACATCATCCTGCATATTTGTAACAAACATAAACGGTCCATTAAAACACAATTAATAATCATCGAGGGTTAATGAAGTTAAAAATGAAAAGGATTCAGTCACGCATATGTAATTATTATGATCCTCAAAAGCACATATAAAATATTTTCTGTACATCATAGACTTTCAATCGAAAAATTGAGGATATGATTGTTGTTCATCTATCAGTATATACCATGATAATAAATGCAACAAAATGAAAATGCATGCATGAAAAGCGTGAAAGAATATAAGAATCAAGCAAATCAATTCATTATGTTCCATCACAAGGACTAACGTGCCATGCTGAAAATCAAATTTATTGGCTCTATTGGTTTGAAAATAGCATAAATCACTTAAATAAACAATACCTTAAACTCTGACAATAATTGGCATACAGCATTGTAGGCAGGATCCTCTGTTCTTTCCACGACAAAAAGGAATTCCAAAGGACCGCCATATAGGGATGTAATCTACATTAAACCCAAAGCCAAAGTCAGTCATGCATACCAATTCAAGCAACATAATACATCTTCTTAAACAAAAAGGTAAAACATTAAAGAAATGATATTTATCATTTAAAATCCAAAAATCATACAAGTAACTGGAGGTGTTCCATGAACAGATGGAAAAAATATATAAAACTTGAACATGAAAAGATGGAATAACTTGACTTTAACTACGAAGGAAGGAGGAAAAAGAAAAAAGAAAGAACCAATACCCTAGGACAAATACGTTACCTGACTTCTCCAGTTATGCAGATTGTGTTCTCCAAACCCCTTTAAAGGCATAACAACAGTTACTCGAGGTAGATTAGCCTGCTTTGAATGTTCAAGCTGATTAATATCATGATATAGGAATGCAAAGCTATTCCCAGCTTTCATCATATCTTTCATCTGTTTGATCTCTCTATTCCTGAGAATGAGAAAATTGTACTCGTTCTTAAAAAAAGCAAACGCAAGCTAAACTAAAGCAAAAACAAAGATTGAGAGACAAAATCTCTAGTTCCCAAACCAATCAATACCTGACATAAGCAGCACAAGCCCAGCCAAATGCAAGAACTAAGCAGATACAACATCCCTACATAATAAATAAAGGATCAAAGTTACAATTAAGCTTCTCAATGTGTCAACCAGGGTTCGCCATCTTTAATCTTTAGCAACCAACAAAAGCCATGGTCAAACCAGACAATAGGACATTCAAAAAGCTCCTAAGCTCTCTATTAATTAACTTAGACTACGTTATGTATTTACTAGCCATAAATTGCTGGCGAAATAGGAATAGCAAAAAATTTATAACTTAACTTCATTTTTAAACAGAATCCAAATCCAAACTAAAAGCAGCCGAAAAGAGAGCACTGGCACTTAATCTTCCAAGAATTTGGATGCTAATTTCAGTTACAATGAAGGAAGTGAACAACCGAAACCAAGATGATGACTCATACGTTTGTGAAACCCAAAAAATCAGAATGAAAGAGGCAGAAACATGACCTAGGATATCATAACAGTACAGTACAAACAAGAAAATGGCTGCAAATTTTGTAAACAGAACCGTCAATTGATGCCCCTTACTAAGCATTGAGGAAACATACATAAAAGGAGAGTTCATAATCAACAGCTGACAGGTGAACATTCCATCCATAAGCTGATAACTCATAGATCGAGAAGGCAAGGCGCAAAAATCTATCTCGATATATATAAGTGAAATAACGAATAGAAATCCATATAAGGCAAAGGCTTGATATCTCCAAAATTCAAACGAACAATCATAAACTAAAAGCTCCAGCGCAATTCAATCGAACGTAATCGAGACAACAAATCTCAAACACAATGTTTATATATCTTTATAAAAACAAAAACAATGACGCACATAATTCAACGTTTCAAATTGCGGCTAAAAAGTTACCAAAGAGCCAAAAAAACCTGGATCCAAATAAGAAAAAGAACAAACCTGGATCTGAATGAAAATAGCAAGAGGACTGCAAAAAGCTCTGCTAAGAGAGAAGAGAAGATTATCGAGAATATCCAATGCCAGCATTGTTTCTTCTCTCTTCCCCCTCTCTCGGTATCTCAAATTGCTACCAAAGCGACTCTCACCACCTCCCTGGTCGAATTCTTTTCTCCCCTACTCCAATTCAAACGGAAATCAGATAAATCCCTAAAAATTGAACTATAAGTCAACAGATTTCCCCCTCAATCTCTTTTTCCCTCCCCTCAATACGCAGTGATACAATGTAACCTGGAAACGTAACTCTCTCTCTCTCTCAAATAGCCATGGAAGAAAACGGCAAGAACAAGGAGAGAGAGAAGGGAGGGGAAAGAGAGGAAGGAAACGAAAGACAGGGAGACCGCGTAATTTTATACTTCGAAGGCAGGTCCCATCGTCACCAAATATATTTTACACAAATATTCTTATTTTGGTTTTTCTGATTTTCTATTTGTAAATATTATTTTGTATTATTAATTTATTATTGTGGTAATAGATAAAATTTAAACCGTTTTAGAATTCACTCGGCATTTAAGTTTAGCATTTGTGCTGTTGGTGAAATTTTCTGCTTCCAATATAATGAAAAATAATTGTAATTAAATATTTATAATTATTATTTGGTAAAATAATTAAGCATGTTTAGGTATTTCGTCACGGTTACTTTAAATTTTAAATGAGTTTCATTAATTGGTATGATATTGTTAAAAATGTGAAATTGAATTAAAAAAATTTATCGATTTTAATTTTTTAATTTCGTGTAAATTACATGGATTCCAAATTAAGAATTTGAAATCCAATTTTTTGCCAAAAAAATTTACATTATTGGGCTAACTTAATAAAAAAGAAAAATATTCATCTCACATCATTTTAATATGGACTTGAATATCTAACCTTTAGAATTACAACTTCAATCTCAATTACTAAGTTAAGAGATTTGCCATAAAATCTAGTTATTGTTAATTTTAAGCAAAAATTTGAAATTTTAAATGATTTTGTGGAACTCATTCATTCCAAACTAGACTTATATAGAAGACAAGTGATTATAAACATCAACGAATACTATCAACAATAGTTAATAACAACTACAACATATAAAAGCAACAAGAGTCAAAATATTAGTTCAATAGTGAAGAAGGACTAAAAGCATCTACAAGATAAATTATTTCACTTTCATTTTTCAAATTATAAAAGATTGTTTGTGAAAAATAGAGATGATAAGAAAAATAAAAAGGAGAGGGAGAGACCGTTAGTTTTAAAGAAGAAGGGTAGTTACAGCAAAGATGGAGAAGGATTTTTTAGAGATAATAAATAAAAAAAAATGTGAAAATAATTGAGTGTTTGATTTGTTCTGTTTATTATTTATTTATAAGGAAAGAAGATGCCGCTTTCTGATCCGAATCTCATTCATTGGTGTCGCTTTTATGACACGTTGTCACTATTATTCACTTTTTCACTAATTCGTGGACTCTCTTTCATGTATATAATGGCATGCAACCGTATTATACATTCAAACTGTAGAATCATAGGTATGAAAGTACTAGGATTATTGGTTCAAAGTTTAATTAATAGTTTTATCAAATTAATAATCTCAATAAAATGTATTAATATTAATATATTTAAACTTAAATATTTTAATATTTTATTTTATATTATATCAATACAATTATATTAAGTAAATGTATTTGGTTCATAATTTTGACGGCTTTTTTTATTTAAATCAATTACTCGTTTTTCTTTCATAACATTATTATGTAAACATTACAGTTTTTCTCGTAATTCATAATTAATTTTACAACTGGCAACTTTTTATAATGATATATCTATTAAGGCATTTAATCAATTTGCTACTTTAATGTTTTATTTCAGCTTCTAAATGAATATAGAAAAAGGAAAATGAAATATTTGAAAAGTCATATCCAACATATATTGACATGTGGTATTCATGTATTAAGATCATGTTTTCTTCATCTACAATTCAATTATGTCCAATTCAGTTAATTTCAGTTAAGTTAAATTCAGTTCAACTATGTGTAGTTATAAATTTACATTAAAATAAGTTCAGCTAAGTTCAGTTCAGTTAAATACAGTTAAGTTCATGTCAGTTAAAATTAGTTCAGTTCAGCTTTTAGAAGTTGAAGAGAAGAGGACCTAACTTATACACTTTTATAAGTTCAAGGATTATGGAAAACTTTAAAAATTTTTGGTGAACAGTAGGTCATTTGATCAAATTCAAACTAATAAAAGATGTATATGATCTATAATTTTTAATATCAAAATGTAGAAGAACCGAGGGTTAGATAAGTCTTCGAAAATGATCTATATGTATATTAGCTACAATAATCAATATCAAAATGTAGAAGACCTAAAGGTTAGATAAGTCTTCGAACTCTATTTTTACTTATATAAAGGATACAGTTTGCTTATACCAGTGTTGTTGTTTACTGTAGTTGATAATTGTTTGGTTTAGAAATAGTTAAATGTAATCACTCAAATACTTAAATTGTTGTTCAATATTGAAAAATAAAAGCAATTTTAAAGGGAGTTACTACGCGTCGCCCGTTTTTACTTCGCGTCGCCCGTTCAAAAGATAAAAATACCCCCGAAGTCAAAAAAAAAAAAAATTTTCACCCCTCGCCGGAATTGAAAATCCGGCGACTGTATATTGGCCGGCCGGATTTTCCGGCCAGCCAAGTTGCCGGCCGGAATATTATTCCGGCCAAACCAATTAAAAGCCGAAATAAAATTCCGGCTTAGCATTATTATGGCCGAAATTTTATTTTGGCCACTTTAATGGTTCCGGCCAGAATTCCATTTGGCCGGAACAGCCATATTTCCGGCCGAAATACTATTCCGGCCAAATGTAACCCTGGCCGGAATAAAATTCCGGCCAACCAATAAAGTGGCTGAATTTATATTTCGGCTAGAATTGCATTTGGCTGGAATAGTATTCCGGACGGCCATATGGCTGGCCGGAATAGTTGGCCGGAAAATAATTCCGGCCAACCAAATCGGTGGCCGGAATAAAATTCTGGCCAACGTTGCGGTAGGCCGGAATTTAATTCCGGCCATGAATGCAATTGGCTGGAATTTAATTCCGGCCCGGAATTATTTTCCGGCCAAATTTGTGGTTGGCCGGAATTAAATTCCGGCAATTCCGGCCAATTTTGTGGTAAGCCGGAAAATAATTCCGGCCAATATTGAGGTTGGCCGGAATTATTTTCCGGCCAATTTTTTCCACCAGATCGGTTCGTTTCCGGTGGAAACGGACTAGATCGATTCGTTTCCGGCGACAGATTCGAACCAAATCGGTTCGTTTCCATCGGAAATGAACCATTTCCGGCGGAAACGAACAATTTCCGGTTTGTTTCCGCCGGAAACGAACATCTTGCAGTTTCCGGCGCTAGAAACCGGGGCTGTTTTTCCGGCCAAAAAATGGCCGGAAAAAGCAGCCCCGATGTTTAACGAAATTTGGATGAGGGGTAAAATCGAAAAGTTTTTGAAAAAATACGAACAACGCGAAATAAAAACGGACAACACGTAGCAGTTCAGAATTTTAAATGACCCCATTGGATATAGGACCTAACACATTTTGGGATATAAAAATGTATTGTTTATCGTGTTGGGCTTCGTTTTCTTTTCACTGCAACTCAAAATTGATTTTTAACATCTTTTTACATTAATAGAAGGAGGACCGTTACTCTAAAATTCACCATTGAATTGTTGTTAGCTATTTCTTTCTAAATGTTTTTTTTAAAACCTATTTCTTTCTAAATGTAACACATTAACTTTATGCAGAACGTAAACTTTATTTAAACCATACATATAATTTTAACTATGAAATATGATTGAAAGGTTACATTTTTTTTTTGACAATGTGAATCATATGATATTTTTTAAAACACCACATTATTTAGTTGCACCCAATTATGAAGGATAAAATTAATTTTTATATGAATTACATACTACATTAATTACAATTATTGCTACTTAATTAAACATATGCATTATTCATTTCCTGCCACTTTATATTTTATCATGATGCTTTAAAATCGTATCCCCCGTGTCATTTTTCCCCAATAATTACAATAGAATCCCTCAAAAAAGGTTGAGGTTCAGATATCATATTTTATTAGATGAAATAATGTATTCTAAAATTTATGTGATGGTAAATTAAGTTCATTGCCAAAAAAAAGAACTAGAAATATGAATGACAATTTGGGATATGTTATATTTGACTATATTGTTCATAACTGAATTGATCTAACCAAATGTACCTGAATAACTGAATTGGTGCATTGACATGGTGAATGTTGACATTTCTTTTTTTTTTTTTAATTTTAATAAGCATTTTTTTATCATTATTAACTAAAAACATAATATCTACCTATAATAACTTGATTGCCAATATAGGCTAAATATGTAATATGAAGACCTAGATTCGATTCTTATCAAGTACGTTTACCGAAACTTGAATTTTTAATTGAAAAATATGTTTCACTCTGAAAAATACATGTTATTTTAATTATATCATGATATTGTAACGATTAATCCAAAATTAAAAATTATAATACTTCATGTTTTATATATATATATATATATATATATATATATATATATATATATATATATAGATGGAGAATCATTTACTCTCATAAAGACAGTATAAACACAGATTATTAACATATAAAAAATGGCATATTGACAAATAGCAGCTTCACATGTTATTGCCAGCTACTCAGCAACTGTCTTCTGCAATTCATGTGGCCCATTCCCACTTCCTCTAAATATGACTTACAAGAAATAAGTCATTTCAATTTTATTTACAAAAATATATATGAAATCTATAATTTTATTTTCATCATATTTTGGACATATATTTCCTTTAACATATATAACAGTACTTAATGTTAGGCTGTAAAAGGGGCAAGGATATCCTGAATCCAGTCGTAAATATGAGTAATAAGTCTAATATCTTTATGATGAAGTATAATCTCAAAACGATCGCAAAAAAACAATCCAATAAAGCAGTAAACAAAGAACACAAGCGATTTTTACTTGGTTCCCCCCGCTTGGACTTAATAGGTCAAATTTTTTAAAGAGTAATCCAAGGATTTTAAGATGAGAAGCTTTACTAAGTTGCAAATCGGCACAAGTTTACAGAGATTAACAAGAAAACTTAAAACCCTAAGAACTCTAAAACAGAAATAGTAAAGCAACCAAAAAACTATACATTGCATATTGAAAACAGGAGGAGAAGAGGGAATATATGCACGAGCAATAACCGACTTAACCAACCTCACATCAAGCCATTGAAACCACAAGAATCAAGCGCCGGAGAAAGAATCATAGAGAGACATCAAAGGGTCAGGAATCGCCAAAGAATCGCCTTGGGCAGGAGGAGGGGCTGAGTGTTTTTTCTACTGAAAAAACCCTAGCTAAGAAACCTTATATACAACCCTTAAACACAACCGGGCTTAAAATAATACATGGGCTTTAACGGGCCTGAATAACAAATATAGTAAATGGACTTTACAATTACAAACACTGAACTTAGGCAAATGGACATCTAAGCCTAACAATCTCCACCTTGGCCATCTTGCCTTCTCCAATAAAGCCTCTTCAAACCTTATGATCAGTAAGGATTTCTGAGATGCTCCAAAGTCAGGTTTCAGTGGCACTTTTTAACCCAGAGTCAAACAATACAACACCTAGTCTGTTTAAAGCACCCTGAAATTTTTCAATAGAACAATCTTAGTAAGAATATCAGCAGGATTAACAGAAGTATGTATTTTCTCAATGTTAACACAACCATTAGCAATCACATCTCTTACAAAATGCAGTTTTGTATCGATATGTTTTGTTCTCTCATGATAAACAACATTTTTGCACAAATGTATAGCAGATTGTGAATCAAAATTGATTTTAACAACTTTTTGATTAATACCAAGCTCAGAAACAATCCCCTTTAACCACATAGCTTTTTTAATTGCCTCTGTGATGGCATTATACTCAGCTTCTGTTGTTGATAGGGCAACCACATGCTGTAAGCATGATTTCCAACTTACTAGATTATTTCCTAAGGAGAAACAGAAACTAGAAGTAGACCTTCTTCTGTCTAAATCTACAGCATAATCAGAGTCACAGAACCCTTCAATATCAATAGGATTGTTTTTAGCAGAATTATAAGTCAAATACAAATCACTACTACCTCGTAAGTGTCTACAAAGCCACTTAACAGCAGACCAGTGAGTTTTATTTGGGTTACTCATATATCTACTAACCAAACTAACAGCAAAAGCAATATCTGCTCTAGTACACACCATACAGTACATTAAAGACCCAACTACATTTTGATAGGGAACATTAGACATGAATTCAGATTCATTCTTATCAAGGGTAGGTTGACTTTTACATAGTTTAAAATGTGAACCTATGGGAGTACTAACAGTTTAACTCAAAATTATCTAAAACCTTTTTAATGTAATTCCTTTGAGTTAACTTTAATGTGCCTTGTTTTCTATCTCTTATGATATGTATGCCTAAAATCCTTCTAGCATGACCTAAGTCTTTCTTGTCAAACTCAAAATTCAATTTAGCCTTCAATTTATTAATATCTTCCAAATTCTTTGAGACAATCAACATATCATCAACATGCAATAGAAGATAAATGTAATGATCATTACTAAGCTTACTAAAATACACACATGGATAAAATTTACTTCTATAAAAATTAAGTTTAGACATGAACTCATCAAATCTCAAATACCACTCTCTAGGTGATTGTTCGAGACCATACAAGGATGTTTTAAGCAGGCATACATGATTTTCTTCACCTTTAACTGCAAAACCCTCAAGCTGTGATATATGAATCTCATCCTCAAGATTTCCATGTAAAAGGGCAGTTTGGACATCAAGTTATTCTAATTCAAGATCCATTAAAGCAGTAAGAGATAAAATCCATCTTATAGACCATGTTTGACTATAGGAGAGAAAATCTCTTGATAGTCAATCCCTTCAACTTGGGAATAAACTTTGGCTACAACTATATCCTTAAACCTTTCTTTTTCCACTCCAGGAATTTCAGGTTTCTTCTTAAAAACCCATTTACAGCCTATGACTTTCTTTCCAAGGGGTTTAGGGACTAATATCCAAGTTGAATTTTTTGACAAGGAACTTATTTCCTCATTCATGGCTTCCTGGCATTTAGTCCAGTCTTTATTTACTCTTGCCTCAAAGTAAGACTGTGGTTCAGAATTATCAAGATTGATAGTAGCAAGAATAGATTGTTCAACAAAGGAAGTATAATTGCAATCATACATAACATAATCACTAAACCTAGATGGTAACCTTGTTTCTCTTCTAGGTCTAAAAGTTATGTTATTATCATTTTGGACATCATTTTGAGTATCAACTTGATTTTCAGTAACATCAGGCAAATTATTTTCAAGGTTCAAATCATTGTCAACCACATCATGATTTTGAAATTGATCATTACCATTCTCAAGTTTATCAAGTTCTATCTCAAATAAAGTATCCTTTTGCTTATCAATCACATTATCTGATTCAATCATCTTGGGAAATTTAGTTTCATCAAAGACAACATCTTTACAAACAACAATCTTGTTTTCAATTAAGGACCAGCACTTAAAACCTTTGACACCTTTTGGATATCCTACGAAAACAAATTTTTTAACCCTAGGATCCAACTTGGACTCCTTATTATGCACATAGGTGGCACATCCAAAAATTTTAAGATGATTATAGCTACAAGGTTTGCTATACCAAATTTCATTTAGACTCTTGAAATTTATAGATGAACTAGGTGATCTATTTATAAAGTAATAAGCAGTGGCTACTGCTTCAGCCTAAAAATAGTGACTTGATCCAGATTCAAATAGCATGCATCTCACTTTATTTAATATGGTTCTATTGTACCTTTCAACTATGCCATTTTGTTGGGGAGTATATATACCTTGTTCAGAACAATATTCATTGAAAGTAGTGTTGACAAACTCTAAGCTATTGTCAGTCCTTAAGGTTTTAATCTTAAGGTTCTTTTGATTTTCAACAAGAGTTTTCCACTCACCAAATTTATCAAAGACTTCAGCCTTATTCTTTAGAAAAAATATCCAAACTTTTTTAGACAAGTTATCAATGAAAGTTACAAAGTATTGACATTTAGACAAAGAAAATGGCACATAACTTGAACCCCACAAGTCACTATGTATGTAGTCAAGGCAGTTATTAGAACTGCTTTGAGAAGATGAGAAACTTTGTTTATGGGACTTTCCCATAATACGAGTTTCACAAGGGTCTAAGGACAGGTTTTGGTAAGTCAAGATTTCCTTGCTTCTGCAAGTTCACAAGGCCCTTTAAGCCAATGTGGCCCAGTCTTCTGTGCCACATTTCAGAATTATTAGAATTTGAAACAGTATCAACAGAACCAGTATAAATTGAGCCGAGGAAATAGTATAGACCATTAGATAATAGATCACTGAAAACATGATTTTCATTTCTAAAGACCTTTAAAACTCCACCTTGAGCTTTATAGGTAAGATCCTTAATGTTTAGATGACTAAAAGATATCAAGTTTCTTTTAAGATTTGGAATATATCTAACATTGTTTAACTCAAGCCTTTTTTCCATTTTCAGTAATTAAGTTTATCTTTCCAATTCCTAAAACTTCACAGATGGAATCATTTCCCATTAGCTCTTTTCCAACTTTATATACCATATATTCAGAGAACCATTCTCTTTTGGGACTCATGTGGAAAGTGCAACCTGAGTCAAGAATCCAGGAATCAAGATCCCTTAATTGACTTATGGTTAAAGCTTCAATCTCTGCTATTTCAGCAGTATTATTGACAGTTCCAGAATTTTGACTGTTGTTATTGACATCTTTATTTAGGTTATTTAACCTACTTCTACAAAATTTCCTAATGTGACCTTTCTTTTTGCAATGATAGCATGTGACATCATTATAATTTTTACTAGACTCATCATTTTGAAAATTCTCAGTTTTGGTTTGTTGATTACTATTGTTCCAATTTTTCTTTTTAGACTTACCACCTTTCTTTTTATTTTTAACAAACATACCTTCAGTGTTAATAGATTTACTCTTTTCAGATTTTGACTCTAGTTCCTTCATTTTTTAAGGTTGAGATAATGTCATCTTCTTCTAGGTTTTCTCTACCATATTTGAGAGCTTCTTTAACAAATTTATACTTTTCAGTGATAGAATTTAGCAGGATTATGGTCTTATCTTCTTCACTAATAGCAATAGATGCACTTTCAAGGTTACTTATTAGTTTTTGAAATTCATCATAGTTGTCAACAATATTCTTAGCTGGATTCATTTTAAAACTAAAGAATTGCTCTTTTAGATAGGCAGACCTAGCAGTACTAGTGGTCATATAAAGGTTTTCAAGTTTAGACCAAATATCAGGAGCAAATTGACAGCTCTTAATTCTCCTCTTGACATTATCAGGCATATTCAAAATTACAGAGGACCTAGCCATTTCAATTACCTCTTCCTTCTTAGCCTCAGTGAGATTATTAGGAAGAGATTAAACACCAGCTAATGCCTTAATGCATTTTTACTAGGTTAACACAGCTCTCATTTTCTCTTTCCAGATGGCAAAGTCTATTTTACCACCAAACTTATCAAGACTGACTTTAGCTAAAGACATTATAGCAGACAAAGATTTCAAGATAAAACAAAAGAAAGAAAGAGGAGATACAGAAGACTTTCTTAGATCTATGTAAGGAGAAAGAAAGTCAGAGAGAGCAGAAAGAAAACAAACTCAGACAATTTCAAGTCAAAGCAAGGAATCTTTTAAGATAAAAGATTAGCAGTTATCAAGAATTTACTATTCAGGAAATAACATTCAAGATATCACATAGAAATACAGCACCTAGAGCATGCATTTCTAATCACACCCATACCAAACATGCTTATATCATACAACACAGGTAATAAGCATAAAAGAGATAGAGGAAGGGTTGTGAAAACTTACAGTGAGTCTTCTTATAACAATGAATATCAAGGGAGTTTAGAATTTGTTACCTTTTGAAAATTTGCAGAGGGATCAAGAATCCAAGCTCCAGGAGCGGTTTCTTTTTAGATTTCCCCTCAGCGATTGACCACAAGATAACATACAAAATAGATACCAAACTCAGTATAAATTCACAATTTATCCGAAAGCAGACTTAGTGGAAGGATGTATATAGCTCTTTACTTAAAAAAAACTGGTTTTGATTTCAAGAAACAAGAAGTCAAAAAAAGTTTTCCAGGATTTCACAAAGAGTATTAGTAAGAAAAAGAAGATAACAAGGCAAGCATTCAAGATATGAAAGTTAATCAATCTTTCCAGAGATAACAGAACTCAGACAAAAGAAATGAAAAAATTTCAGGATCATAAAGAAAGCAAAACCTTAAAAGGTGAACATACATATCATCTTTTTCAACAGAACTAAAACCTATCATGCAACCTCTAATGCGCCATTAAAAGGCTCTGATACCATATGATGAAGTATAATCCCAAAACGATCGCAGAAAAACAATCAAATAAAGCAGTAAACAAAGAACACAAGCGATGTTTACTTGGTTCCCCCCGCTTGGACTTAATAAGCCAAACTTTTTAAGGAGTAATCCAAGGATATTAAGATGAGAAGCTTTATTAAGTTGCAAATCAGCACAAGTTTACAGAGATTAACAAGAGAACTTAAAACCCTAAGAACTTTAAAACAGAAACAGTAAAGTAGCCAAAAAACTATACATCGCATACTGAAAACAGGAGGAGAAGAGGGAATATATACACGAGCAATAACCGACTTAACCAACCTCACATCAAGCCGTTGAAACCAAAAGGATCAAGCGCTGGAGAAAGAATCACAGAGAGACATCAAAGGGTCAAGAATCGCCAAAGAATCGCCTTGCGGTAGGAGGAGGAGCTGAGTGTTTTTTCTACTAAAAAAACCCTAGCTAAGAAACCTTATATACAAACCTTAAACACAACCGGTCTTAGAACAATACATGGGATTTAACAGACCCGAATAATAAATACAGTAAATGGACTTTACAATTACAAACACTGAACTTAGGCAAATGGACATCTAAGCCTAACAATCTTTTGCTGTAGTAAGTAGCTTTGTTTTATATATATTATAAAAAATAGTTTTACGCGATATCTCGTCGTATAGTTATGGTTATATAAATTAGACAATAAACACAATTGTTCTATTTTGCTTGCACAATAATTCCCTCACATTTTCGTTTGGGCATAATGATACTCAAGTATTAATTTCAAGCTAGCTGGACAACAATTATCATTAAAAATTAGAAAACATTAAAAAAGTATATAAGATTATGATACTTATCCAACTAGTGGGGTTTTAATTCAATTCATGAACTTGATTTGACCCTCGAAAAAGCTTATACGTTAAGTAAATAAAACTCCTAAAAAAGAAGTCTTTTGCTCAAGATCTTCAAATTTTATGTATAAATAATTATAATTAAATACAGCAAAATCATTGTTTAAATTTAGGTTTCCGTATAACATTAAAATTTTGCATTCATATTATAGAATTAAATTAAAGTTTATTAAATTATGTGGTAGATTTCAAACAAGCACCTCTAGTTTAATACATATTCCAAAATAACATTAATATTTCTGGCGTTAAAAAATGACAAAACTAAAATTAAATTTCTAAACTAAAGAAATAATTTTAGCAACTTTGAACTGAATTTTATCAAGTAATGGATAAAAATGAAAGTATTAAGAGGGGTATTTGGTGTAACCTTATATGAGAAATATCAAATTTAGAGAATTTATTTAAAATATTCTTTATAATTGAACCTCTTTAACATTATGTAATCGAGACCATAATATTTTTTTCAAAATATTATTTGGCTATGCAAATATTATTTTCAACTTTACAGAGATTATAAAAAATTATGTTAACTTAATTTTAAACAAAGAATAAAATAAATCAGTACTAAAACCACACATTTTTCTTGTTCTTGAATATAAAAAAATGTAGAATGAAATGCTTAGAAATATGTCTGTAAATTAAAACTTCAAGAATATTGTATGTACTATTTGAATGTGACGAAAATCAGAAAATAAACGGAATCGAATGTACGTTTAACTATATGCCCAAGATTGTAGGACACCGCTTTCCAGTGTCAAGCCGAATCTATCTCATTGTTTATCGAAGAATAAACATGTTTTCACATTTTCAAAATGAAAAAGAAACGAAAATGGAATTATTATTGATCACGTCCATTCCTTATATAAGAAAGGAAAATGGATTAATTACAATTAAGAAGTTTTATATCTTTTCAATTTAGTTCAAATAACCTAGTTGGATCGGATCCTTTGACTAGATCAACCCACTCACCGGTGGATCCGGTATTTTTAACATCTCACACTCGCACTTGACAGGTCACATTCCGTATAAAGTTATCAAATTTTTTATATGTTTGAAGTTGTGCGACCGATATACTATCAAGAATATTTTGTCTTGCACCGTCAGGGTCTGCCAAAACTATCCTAAGTGGTACTTGACCAAATTGATTAACATTTAATATTTAGAAACGTCTTGCACTCGTTAGGGTTTGCCAAGACGATTCTGAATGATACTCAATCATATAAGTTAATATATAGGTATGTAATACAATATTACATTGATATATAACGTGTATGCTTTACCCTAGTATATAATATAATACCGCATTGATATATCACATTGAAATCCTTGTACATCGTACAAACTTCTCATCTTATGATCACCCTAAGCACACATTATCTCTACGACTGATTCCTCTTCCACTTTGATAATGTGTCATGGTGTTCTTTCCATTCTACCCTTGTAAAGGAGAACGTGTCTTATCATATCAACTAACACTATATAAATGTTTCAGTTACAATGCACCCTAACCTTGTTCGACTAAATGAACTACCTTTAGCTATTCAGACAGAACATGACCAATTATCCTACATAAGTTCTTAACCGATTCATTTTTGGATTTGGTACATAATGTTCTATACAATGCGATTTTCTTGTTACTCAACAAGTCGATTTCTGATTTTGAACAAATTCCTAAACTACACATAGTATGTTCAAAATCAATCTCATCCTAGTCCGTATCTTTGTGATAACACTAGGGTAAACACCCATGTGAGTGGGCTACTACTCTGTCTGACATGCTATGAACGAAAAATAATATTGTACACAACATACACACACATACATCGATCATTGAAAAAAACTTATTTATATTACCACAATATCATACACAATTTGAAGGGTATAATAAATGAGGTAGCCGAATATATATAATCTACGCATACATAACCGTTTGGTATATTTCACATATACATCTTTTAGAGATATGCTTCGTAAATAAATCACAAGTATGTAATGCGCATAAAAATATCTCATATTGACCTCTCCTCGTGTTACTTAGTTTAAACTAACGGATACTTGATATCAATATACTTATTTCTATTACAATATTTTGAGTCTATCACATAAGATATCAATGTTTGACTATCACTATAAATATTCAACATTTTGTTTGGAGCACTCGACATAAGAATACTCAATGGTTTCTTTGTCAAATATAACCTTTGATTATAGCTGAAAAACTCAATTGCAGTTTTAGTCTTAGCTAATATGCATTTGTGTATTCTATAAGGTTTATTTCCTTAGTTTAATACATTAGAGCATAATCAATGTCCATACACAAGTATCTTACTATTTTCTTAACTGTCTTCCAGTGCCATGTTACTATAATGAACTAATAAATTACTCCAATGCACATAACATGAGTTATATTAGGTATGAAGTATAACATATAATACGTAATATCAATATATGGAACATTTTCCATATCCTCCCACTTGATAAGAGTTTCAGGATAAATACTTTCACTAAGAATCATATTCTCAGTCATAGGAATACTTAGGGGTTTATAATTCTGCATGTAGAATCATTCCAAACTCTTATTGTGCAATATTCCAGAGGAAGATACAAATTATGTTTGCTATCCCTTGAGATTTTATCTCTAGGATATGTGGACTTTACCATGAATTATATCCCGAAGTTACTCAATACTAATCTTTAATGAGAATTGTATGTATACAATGGTTTTCATTTACCACTTCAATTACCATAGCCTTAAAGCAACATGAGATTATAAATTGACTTATTCAATTCAAGAAACCTCATGCTTACAATTCTTTTGGACCAATCCTCTTAATTTTTCCATATAGATTTGTCTTGACAATTCTCCACTGAGAATAAAGGTCCATACACCTACCTAATGTAAGGAAGATACAACTACTAAAGTTGAATAGATTCGTATAGATTTTATTCTCACAACTTGAAAGAATATATTCTTATAACATATTTTTTGTCCGTTCAAATATATGTATCCCTTAACTATAATCCTAATGCTTTACTTTACATGATTGGAAATCCACTCTTTCTCAATATCTTTATGCCCTTCAGGTTAACTTGATTCTTCTTCCATCACATGCAACTATTAATCTGACTTTGAACACTTAATTTTGAGGGTTGGAACAATTTTCATTTTAATTTCTTAGGCTTCAAATCTTCATAAACATGTCTTATTCATTTATCATAACTCAAAATTTCTTCTTCTTAAACTCATTTATGTGTTCCCACTTACTTTGTCTATCACTTGAATCAATAACATTGTCTCTCACTTAGACCAATATTACTTTGGGTTTTTCGATTCTCCCATGGAATAAGATTCTTTATTAATGTGATCATTATGAATCAATCCATTTGAAATATTACTCTCACTCGAAGATATATCCAAAACATTAGGTTCAAGAGTCTTATTAAACGGAAATGTATTTACCTAATACACCTAATCATTGGATATCATTTCTAAAAATTAAAATTTTGTGATTCATATTATACTAATTTATTTGTACCCCACAAAAACATATCATTTTGATATGTGAGAGTATTTTACTATACACTTTTTCCACATCTTAGACCCAATTTCGCAAAATTATCTAAGATAGTATGAGAGCAAGCGCTATAACACTAATGTTATAACTAAGATAAATTTGATATACTTCCAGTTGATGTCTCAAATGGGTTGGAAAGACAGACTTTGAGGATACTTGGGTCATTACACAAACTTAACGATTGAAAGAATATCTAATTTCTCCTTTCATGAACTCTATACTTCTATAGAGTATAATGAATAAACAACAAATGTTCAATCTTATCATTACATAAAACTATAAGCTTAGCTGAGAAGTACTTTTTACCACTTCAATATCAATCTTGTACAGTTAAATCCAATTGATTTAATATTATATTCATAAATCTTTTGATAGCTAGAAGCTTTAATTTTATGGGTAATCAAGTAGATGATGTCATAACAAGTATGAACATCATTTAATATGATGAAAAATTATATTTATGCCTTACCCTCACGTTTATTGAACCACATACATTAATGAATAAGTTGCAATTGATTTTAGTTCTTTTATAAATGGATTAGAAGCTTGATTTCCTTTAAATGAAATTCATCACATGGTGATTATTTAATCATTATAAATTACCCATCACTTAAGTTTGGATGAAGTATTCTTCATAGCTTATGTGACATAATTGCTTATGCGACATACTAATATTTGTTATGAAAAGAAGAGTTAGTCTGTTGAAAACAAACAATAAACACTTCATAATTTATATTGCACGTACAATAAAACAATTGTCTAAGAATTACACTCATAGATCTATTATTCAGGAATGAAGAAACGTAATTGTTATAAAAATTCAAAGATAAACTTATTGTCAATAAACCATAAAAAGTTGAATTTCTCATATATGTTATCGAAAGTACACAAAGTTACCATGATCCATGCTCATATTACATGTTTCATCTAAATCAATCATCCACAAAGGATAAAATTCCATCAACAACATTGAGCAAAGTACATTATAATTCTCTTGGAATATATTACGTGTACTAGGTTGGGCTCAGTGCTATGCCCCTATAGTGGGAATTTAATTAGCATATCACCTTCGTGATTTTAATTTTTATTGCCTTTGGACATATTAAATTTATATTTGAATAGTTCAGACTCATTTGCATTATTCTTCTTTCCTTTATAGATGTTCTAATATAAATTATCAGTTGTTGTCTTAAAACTATATCCTTTAGATTTTCTTGATGCCAAATCATTTAAGAAGAATCATGGATATCAGAAGGACATGTTCTTCCATTCTAAGAAACTTGTTACTACATCAAACAAACTCATTCTTTAAGAATGAGCAAGGTGTATCACATATGCTCTCACTCAAAATGAAGAACTAATCAATAGTTAGAAATTCTTTAAATTTAATGATCAAACTCGGACATGTCTCTCTTACATGAACTGCAACAATTCAATCACTTATGGAACTAAGAAAAATGATACAGGTCACTGAATTCTTCCTCCCCCATGAAAGAAATAGATTCTTGTCTTGTCTGCTTCGATTTTTGTCACTCTCTTTGAACTCATACACAATGTTGCTCAAAGTATAAAAGGACTATTTATTCCTCCAGAACAAACTCAAACTTTAACCTTCAGATAATCTAATAACCACCCTTAAGAATTTAAGTATGTTACTTTTTAAATCGTAGCGCAAATAGTTATTGATATTCTTTAATCAGTATTAGTGAGATTAAACATGTTTAAAAGGATTCAAGTCAATTATTATGAGCAATTATGTGTTAATTACTATTGACTTGAATGTAAATTTTCTAAAAAAATGTAAGCATCAATCCCAATATCAAAAAAGATACATATACCCCATCATCCACCGGGGTGAAAACAACTTGTTTTAATTCGGTTTGTTTCTTCGTACAATAGAATTTTATTTGTTTTTAATTGTTTGTTATAGTTTGTTTAATGATAAGTTTTTTATAAGTTTGTTATGCATTATTATTAAAACTATTTGAGATAAGGTAGGATACTTTAGTCCTAAATGTTTTATTAAAGATTTATATATTTAAGTTGTTTAAAACATATATATATATAAAAATAAATAAACAAAATAAATATATAAACCAAATAAGTCACTTAGCTATAAGAATATTAAAACATAATCGCAAAACTAGTCAATAAACGCATGCAATAAACTTGTTATTTAAAATATATTAACAAATAAATAAACACATATTGATGATGCTAACCAAATGATAATGATTTACATTGCCAACCAGCTTGTAATTTACTGAAAATGTGTAATTATTCTACGTCTTATTGTAATATAGTTATAAAATAAGAATTTCAAATCCAAAAATTATTATAACATCAACTATAATGTTCATAAGGTCACTCTAGGTCAACTGATTAGATCTAATGTCGTTTTCTTTGATCGAAATTGGTGATAATCTATCAAATATGTCAAATAACCTAAATGTTCAATTATTACATAATTTGATCATTCAAATAAATTAAAAATCAGATTTGTAAAATCATTTTTTAAAAAGTGATAAAATTAATACACGCATAAAATTGCATTTCTCTATAAACAAAACAATAAAATAATACACTACGTATTATATTTAAATATAATAATTACACTATTTGGAAACTAGTTTTCTCAAATTCTTGTTGACTCTTTTCCACCGATTAGATGCTCAGAATTACACAGGGTAAGCATCATTATTGACCATTTACCTAAAAGATTAATGTTAATCATTACATAAATAATTAACTTAAATATATTACCAAAATATATTTATATAAAATATATCACATATAATTAAATTTTATTATCACATAAATAATTCATTAAATTAATAAAAACAAATTTTGTAATATTTTATATCACACAAATATATAATTTTTTTATCACATATTGGTTAACTCTATAACTATGCTACTAGTATACTAATTAGATTTTATGTGACACATATATAAATTAAAGAATCATCACATAAATAATTAAAAGATATAAATATACTACTAAAATATATTCAATGACATTATACTTCACATATATTCTTAAATTCAACCATAATATAAAAATTAATATGAAAATTAATGGTATTCTTTCAATAAATATATTTATGTGACTAATACAAATATATATA
>CATIWQ010914635.1:0-18966 GCA_949673415.1 Euphorbia schlechtendalii | reverse complement strand
GGCCTAATTATAAAATGAGTAGCTCAAACTTTGTCCAACCTATAAAAAAATAAGTTGGGGAGGGGTCGGGTTTTAATGATATAATCAAAACCCCATCTTGGACACAAGCCTGCAAATCAATTTTTTATAAAAAAAATCTTTAATATTTATTACTAAATAAATTTTTATATAATATAATTACAAATACATTTGTAATACAAGCCATAAAATTGAGTTTATGCTAAACTTTACCAAAAGAATTGAAATTTTCAACCATATATAATTTTTTACTATGATTATATCAAATAAATTTATATTTTTTGATATATTAATAGATTTCGAACCGGACGGGCTGAGTTTAGTTTAATATTAAAATCAGGCATGTCTTATATGTTACTCAGACCACATTGGGTTCGGGCCGGACCTATTCTTCGATCACTTTGTTCAAACCCATCTCATCAAGGACAAGCATGGACATGTTTCAAGGGTTGACGGGCGTACCTAGATCTTACTAAAACCAATGTGTAGAAATGAGTCCTTACTAACAATGCATCTAATTAACAATGCATGTTGAACATAACAACATGTCTTTGACATATTAGAGAGAGAAATGAGTCCTTTTAGCAAAGTATATGGAAGAAATTGGTCATTTTCACCAAGGTTATAAAAGACTTTTAATGCAGGTATACTTGTATGTATATAAAAGAAACTTATACTAACAAGGTCAAACATTTCGGAAGATGGCATTAGAAGCTAGCAATAGAAAATACAAGGAAGCTTCTTTATTAGAAGCGATTGCTCGCCGTTATGTATCTACATTTCTCGCTTCTTACATCTCTACTGGCTGCTTAATGTTGGTTTCTTCGTTTTGTTGTTTATTTATTTTTTCAATTCTGAAGCTTGATTTCACTGTATTATTGTCATTGTGGTTGTGAGTGCAGCTTACATGAATCTAACAACTCGAATCTCAGTTTCATTGGATCTAGTGATCCATGTTCCTTAAAAGTCGATCTCCATGTTCATAATCCTCAGTTTTACTGGAAAGTATGTCTTCTTTTCTGTCTAATTGGCGAAAACAGCTTTCAAAACTACTCCCATATACCATCTACAAATAGAATTGTAATGATAAATCCAGTTAGTCAATTTCATTATAATATTTGTACAAGTTCATATGATGAATAAAATTTCAGATAATGACAAGTGCTGATGTTGGTCTGGCCGATGCTTACATCGATGGGGATTTTTCAGTTGTGGATGCAGATAAAGGTCTTCTTAATCTTTTCATGGTGAGATTTACCAATTAGAAGTAACTATTATCCAATAAACCAAACTGCAACAATTTGTTTACAATATTGCATCGCAGCTAATGCTTGCCAACAAGAAAGCAAATGAATCCCTCTCAAAATTTAATAACAAAAGGTATAATTATAGAATCAGATTTTTCTTGGATAACAACAAGTATGCATATATGGATGTTATAATTAAATGGATTAATTTCAGGGGTTGGTGGAAGCCATTGTTAAACACAGCTATATTTGGATCTGCAAAATTATTTTATCAGAATTTCGTAAGAAAAAATACTCTTACTCAAGCTCGTGCGAACATTTCTCATCACTATGACATGGTACATGTATTAAACTAATTAGTTATAAACTATTATTTCAACGGATTTTCCGGCTTCACTTTTAAAATAAAATTAAGGGAAATAGTTGGTATCGAATTATCAATAATTTCGTTCTCTACAGGGTAATGATGTATTCGCTCTCTTCCTAGATGAAACAATGACATATTCTAATGGAATATTTAAGGTAATGCAACACACAAATATATATATAAATATATATATATATATATATCATCTATTTCTGTGCTTATGGTTGGTTTTCATGATTTTGGTATCTACAGACAGATTATGAAGATCTGAAAACTGCACAAATAAGAAAAAATTCACTTCTAATAGAAGAAGTAAGGATAAATTTTATTATAATTTACTTACAAAAAAACAAAAAGTATGTGTATTTTTTTTTCTTGTTTTATATTTGATCTTGATGATTAATCTAGACACTTTTCATTTTAATTTGGCTTAATACATAAGTTCACTCCAAAAGTTTTCTTCAATTGTCTATGATTAATCTAGACACTTTTCATTTTTCATTTTTATATTTCTTTGTGTGTTTTGAGGTCTTTGTCGTACGGTGTCAACCTAGTTGATATTGTTTCCCTTTTTCTTCAGCTTTTAGACCCCTCTTTTATTAAAAAAAATTGTGTATGTACTGTCACTTGAACCTGTATAGAGAATGTCTAGTTTACCTTATTCATGTTGGCAATTCCGACCTTCTAATCCAAGTGAACCATACAAGTTACGGAAGAGCATGATGATAAACGCATGTGTCATGCGTTGAAAAGTCAACCTAGTAATATTTTTAACACGTGATCGTACAAGCTTAAATTTCATTAAGAAAATTCGTACTTTCTTCTGTCAATGGTACTATTTTCATCTTTCTCTTTATATTTCCCCCATTTGATGATTTCCATCTTCTATATATAATCCATCTCAATTCAATTAGCTACAGGTTATTTATCATTTTATAGGGATTTTCTGGAGTTATATTTTTCATTTTATATATTATATGTTAAATAAAATGTATTTTCCAAATGTGTTGTTACATTACAAGATGAATTTCATTAATAATTCTTCGATGATATTTTGGACCTAATATAAATTTTGAAACCAAACCAGGCAAGAATTGAAAAGAAGCATAACGTTCTTGATATAGGATTTGGGTGGGGAACTTTTGGAATTGAAGTTGTAAAAAGAACAGGTTACAAATACACTGGCATTACTCTCTCCGAGGAAGAACTTAAGTTTGCTCAACTCAAAGTCAGCCAAGCCGGTCTTCAGGTACACATACACAATTATGTTGAGTAATCAATCACTAATATGTGCGTTAGGATAGGACATGTTCATGGGCCAGGCTACCCACCCAGCCCGAACCCATTTCTGTCGATCAGGCTTAGACATTCATTTTTTCAAAAGCCCGACCAAAACCCAAGCCTACTAAAGTCCGAAGTCTTTTGAGTACTTGAGCCCGGCCTGATTATTAATTTTATATAACATGAAACGTGGTTAATATTATGTTTAATACAATATATATATATATATATATATTATGTTTAATAATTGTATTTTATTTTTATATTTTAACCTCTGGATTTTTGAGCTCAAATACAATTATTTATAGTAAATTTTAAAAATTCACGTATGCTTTACATAATTTCTCGTTTTTATCTATGTAGTCCATTAAACTGAAGATTACTATGGGTCATGGGTCGAGTTTGTGAATGACCTTGCAAGTCTAGCCGGAGCCCGAAGTTTTAAAGTGTGGGTTGATCAGATTTTGAGTTGATGGTTTTATTTAAAAGCTGACCCGAGCCTGGCCCAGCCCTCCCGATGAATAGGTCTAGGATAGGCTACCTACATTTCACTCCAGGATATATGAGTATGGGATGCTCCGTTTATTGAGCTTCCATTTTTTGTGCTGTGATATTGTTATATTTGAAGTTTCGAACTCAAAATGCCTATTCAAACTGATAAATGATCAGTTTTGTTATATCAGGACAATATAACACTTGTGCTTTGTGACTATCGTCTATTGCCTGGCTCCCATCAATACGACAGAATCATATGCTGGTGAGCCTTTATGCAATGACTCGATACACTTTGAGAATATTGAATTTTTGTCTATATGAGTAAGAACGTAAGTGGTATTCCGTCCATATAACGTAAAACTTCTCGTCATGCAATATCTCTAATATTTTGTAATTTTTAGTGAAATGATAGAGCATGTTGGACATGAATACATTGATGAGTTCTTTGGCTGCTGCGAGTCATTGTTGGCTGAAAAAGGACTTTTTGTGCTCCAAGTAATTGCTTTACTTCTGGCTCTCATTTATTTCTAAACCCTATTATACTATTACTACCGTAACTTGTAACCTTTATCTCAAGCTTTTTATTAATATATTTCCAATGTTAGTTTCCCATGCAGCCGTTAATCATGCCAACATAGTTTCGATGTATAATTTTCATTCAGTTTCTAATATGATGACTTGTAAAAAAATTAAGTTTCTAACATGGACATTTACTTATAATCTTTATTAACATAATTTTACCAATATTTGTTTGTATTTTCCTTTTTTTTTCCTCAGTTCACATCAGTGGCAGATGAAGCCTATGACGAGCACAGGAGGAGTACAGGATTCATGAATAAATATATTTTTCCTGGTGGACTCTTACTTTCTTTCAGTAGGATTATTTCCGCCATGAATAATTCTTCAAGATTAAGGTACGTAACAAATTCATCAGTATGGAATAACATTACGTAGCCCAGGCTCACATTATACAACTGCAGTGTGGAGCACGTCGAAAATATTGGATACCATTATTGTCGCACATTATACATGTGGAAGAAAAACTTCTTGAGAAACAAGAGGTGAAACGAAATTAGGAATTGTTAATCAAATTTATTTTAAGACTTTCTAAGTAGTGAGCTAACTTTATTAATTCATTTAGATATAACTAAATGGAACTATAATTTTTTTTTTTTTTTTTTTTTTTGGTTGGTAGCAAAATTTTGGAGATGGGATATGACGAGAAGTTTGTAAGAACATGGGAATATTACTTTGATTATTGTGCTTCTGGATGCAAGACATATACAATTGGAAATTATCAGGTACCACTGAACACAATCATATTAATTATGCTTTGATTTTTTTCTTATATGCGTGTTTTTTTCTTATATGTAATGTGTAATTAAGAAGCTTAAAATAGTCTATATGTATACTATTTTTAACGCAAAGTATAATATAAATCCAGGTCGTATTTTCACGTCCAGGCAACCTTGAGGGATTAGGTGATCCATATAAAGGATTTCCATCTGCATATAATTGATGTATCAGCCAAAAATCGAGAAATGATTAATGTTTATTGAATGTTGTTTTGAATTGGAATAATTTGTAGTAGTTATGTTATATTATGGGAGGTTTGGTTTTGGAGGTTTGTGTTATTTATGGATTATTTGAGGCCAACTTTGGAATTGATAGTTTTTTTTTTTTTTTTTTTTTGAATTGGTAGTTGCTTTGCAATTGTCTTCGATCCGTAATATTATGGAATTGATAATATTAGGTTAAGAGATTAAATATATTTTCTTCATTTATACGTATCATTTAACTATTATACATCAAGATTTGAACAGTTTTAAAAAAAATTCACATGCCTCATTTTGTAAAAAATAACAACATAACATGTTTTTTATACAACATCCCAATTTCACACAGATCATACAAAATCAAGTTTTTATGAACTTAAGAATCCAATGCTTAAGATCTTAAATATGTGACATATATTTCAACAATATGTATTTTTTTCACAAAGGAGCTGCGATTTTGAAGCTTCAAACTCATCTCTCAGGTCATCCACCGATGGATTAGTTCAATATTAAATACATGATATACATAACAAAGTTTAGTTAGATAATGAATTTTCGATCTCAGAATGTATTATGTACCTTTATTTGTTGGAAGTTCCACCGGCAATGTTATGCGAGCCATTGGTTAGAAAGCTTGCTAGTAACTTTGGTAGAGTGGTTGCGATCGATGGAGATTTTTCCCAGCCGGATTGTTTGGATTTGATCTCTTGTCTTGTGTCGATACCGGTGGGTATGAGCGGGAGATCCTTTAAGTTAAGATTTGGGTTGCGTGACCTTATTGTGGCTGCGGAACTTCGTCAGGGAGTGGGATGCAAACGGTGTGATGAATCATTAAATGATACGTCAAGTGAGTCAACTAATTCGGATTCGGAATCAAAATTCCAAGACACGGAGGATGATTCTTGCAGCAACCTTAACAGTGGGGCTGATGTGTTTGGACAATTGGGAGGGATTGTAATGTCGGCCGAAAGGTTAGGTGAGCAGATTGGTTCGGTTTTTATAGTTGCAGTTGGGACTGACGGGTCGAGCTGCAGTTGGGTAGAGGAATCGGATAGTAGAATAAGGGGAGGCATAGAAAATGCCCCAGACAGCAATGTAGTGGCAGTCTCGGGCAGAATGGTGGGGAATGGAATTGCAAATGGCTCTGGTAACAAGTCAGACACGGTTTCAGGTAGCAGTTTAGGAGGTCGTATGAAGGGGGTTTCTGGCAGTGTATCTGTGGATAATACAGTCGGCTAGGACAGCAGGCCTATTGAATTTTAATTGAGGGATAACAGTTCGAGACAGCGGCCATCATATGGCTCGGGCACTATTGTTGTAACAGCTCTTCTAGACCCGATATCTGCAATATGAATAGAGTGTTCCTACAAGCTACTGATAACGATCAAAGGTTTAACAAAGAGATGCCCACCTTTAAAGTGGGGACGGAGCTAGGAATGTTTTATGAGTAATATGTTGACGTGACTGTGAAAGAGCTAGAGGAGAAAAGATGTTTTTAGGTTTACGAGGTTTTTTATCGTTTTTATGTCAGTGAATTTTTTATGTTGGAATTGTTGTGGTGGTGTGGCAAATGGGGCAAAACAATTTTTGTTTGTTCCTTAATTCGTAAGTGGAACTTGGACCTTTTTTATCTTATAAAAACTAAAATTTTAGAATGTTTGGACTAAATTATACGGAAGTATTGGGGACACAACGATTTTGGGGTTATTTTTGCTCCATCTAGAGCCTTTCCGGTGGAATCTTGGTCTTGTGGAATTCTTCGATTATCCAAGTTACTGTAATTCGCTGTGAAACTAGATGGGTTTTAGTGTATTTTACTACACTTTATATGGATTTTCATGTTTTGTGCATATATGGTCCTACTAATTATTCCGATCAGAATTAACTTTGGGATGAGTTGACGTCGTTAATTTTGAGGTTCCAAACAATTATCGTTTGTGGGGATTTTAATGAGGTTTTGCATAGCTCCGAGCACTCGGGGGAGTCTCTAATGCGATGCTTACGTTTAGAAATTTTATTAAGAGTTGTGGTTTGTATAATATTTCTCTTGATGGAAGAGATTACACGTGGTCTAATTGTTTAGCTTTTCCTCAGATTGATCTTTCTATGGTTTAAAATGAATTACTTGACTGATGGCCTTCTTTAAACTTGAAAAATAATTTATATGATGCTTTCGGACCATTTTCTAATTGTTTTCTCATCACATATTATTCGACCACCAAGCTTGAGGCCGTTCCGCTCCCTAAACTACTGGTGGGAGAATTCAGAGTCATTGCCTTTTATTAGGGAGAAATGGGTTAGAATTTGTCATCAATGGCCTTCAAGAGATGTAAATTTCAAGTTGAGGAAATTATGGAATTTTATTAGACCGTGGCATACCGTAAATTTTGGAGGAATGGAAGCTTCTATCAAATTATTAGAGGAGAGCATGGTGGAGCTCACTTCGAGCTTGGTTAATAGGCCTATTGAGGGGGATAAGAGTTTGGATTTGTTCAGAGTGAGGACGGAGTTATCATCAAAGAGATAGAGTTACGAGAAAATTAGACATCAGCAATCGAGAGTGAATTAAACGATTCAGGAGGATGATAATAAAAAATTTTTCCATAGGGTGGCTTCGGTTAGGGCATGAAATAATCGCATTTCTCAACTCGTTGTCAATGGGACGCTGATTAGTGATCAAAGTGGCATTGTGTCATCTCTAAGGGAGTTTTATTTGGATTTGTTTTCGGCAAGAGCGGAAATTCCATTTTCACTACGGAGTTTGCCTTTTCAAGAGGTTCCCAAGGCAGATAATTTGAGACTAGTGGGCTCGTTTTCTAAGGAGGAAGTATGGGCAACAGTGATGTAATGAAGAGAAAGCACCAGGACCAAAAGGGTTCAATTTTTACTTTTATAACCGATTTTGGAATGAATTGAAACCTTCCATTACGGAGGTGTTCAGAAAGCTATATATGACGGGTGAGATGTCAAATCCAATCAAACATTCTTTCATTGTTCTCATTCCTAAAGTACCGGGTTCGTCGTCAATTGGTAATTTTTGACCAATTTCTCTAGTTCATGGTAATTTACAAAATGGTTTCCAAAGTTCTCGCTGCCCAAATTAAGCTAATCATTCCACTTTTGATTTTGGAAAATCAATTTGGTTTCGTTAAGGGGAGAAGCATTCATGAATGCTCATTCATCGCATCGGAGGTATCACACTCTATTCATTTTAGTTGATGTTCATGTTTAGCTTTAAAACTTGACTTTAAGAAGGCTTACGATAGCATTTCTTAGAACTTCAGTGATGAGGTGTTGCGATGAATGGGTTTCACCGATATGTGGATTAAATGGTTGGCTAGTTGTAGAGAGGGCTCTTCGACTTCGATTTTGGTCAACGGGACCCTGAGTGACCCAATTTAACTTCGAAGGGGAGTTAAGCAAGAGGACTCGATGTCTCCTTTTATTTTTGTGCTGGCCATAGAGGGTTTGAAACAATTATTTGATGAGGGGATTCGAAAGGGCTTGTCACTGGGATTTCTAGTTGATGAATCTCCAAGCGATATTTCTTTATTTCAATTTGCGGACGACACCTTATGCTTCATTCCGACAGATGAAACCTTACTTCCAATAGTTCGAAGAATTCTCCGTTGTTTTGATGTAATCTCGAGACTTAGTATCAATTTTCACAAAAGCTCTCTTATGGGGGTGAATGTGAATGATTCATATCTAAATAGATTTGCATAAACTTAAGAAGTTTCTGATGGTGTATTTGGGGGCTTCTTTAAGTTATGAGCGAATCCCAATCTCAAGTTGGAATCTATTGATAGAAAAATTTCATGGAAGGATTTAAAGATGGTTGGGCTAATGTTTATCTTATAGTGGAAGAGTGGTCCTCATTAAATCGGTTCTAGGCTCTTTATCCATCTACTTGCTCTCGATTTACAAGTTACCTTCCGAGGTGAATGGTAAAATTATTCAAATTATGAGGAATTTACTTTGGAAATGTGATGTTTCGAGAAGAGGAATTAACAAAGTTAATTGGGGAACGATATCATTACCATGGAGTGAAGGTGGGCTCTTTATAAGGGACTTTAAGATCGTAAATTGCAACCTCCATTTGAAGTGGATTTGGAAAATTTGGGTGGGTGGGAATGAGGTTGTGGTATGATATTTGTGTGAGGAGATATGGCACGTTGATGTGTGGAGTTTTGCATAGCTTAGATGTAAGGCGTCTTTCGCACATATGGGAAGGCATTATTTCTTATTGTGTATCTAATGAGGAGTTGTGGTCCATCTTCAAATCAAATGTGAGGGTAGAGGTGGGGAATGGGTTAGAGAGCTCTTTTTAGCATGATAATTGAACCACGGATGTTCCCCTAGCTGAGTTATTAGCGGACATTTATTCAATGTGCAATAAAAAAACAATGCAAGGTTTTAGTGGGTTACTTTTTTCTATTTGAGGCAGCCCCCTTTTCAAGGCCATTTTGGAAGCGGAACCTTAGGATATTGAATCAAAATCGTTACTTACAAATTTGAGAGAGGATTTGCCAATCTAACTAGATTTTTTTGCAAGGGGAGGTTGATGTTACGTCAAGGCTGCTGCCCAGATTGTAAGGTGGGGATGTTGACACCGTCTTATGGAAGGGTGGAGGTCCGTAGAGTATTCGGCGGTAAGTTATTATTTGTGTGTCTATAAATCGAGGATTCATCAAGCGGGGACTGATTTTGATATAATTTGGCAAGCGAGATTAATTCCAAAGATAAAATTTTTTGGATGGTTAGTTTTTCACAAAAGATTACCATCGAAGATTTTCTTATTTCGTAGAGGGTGCATAGAAGAAGCGAAATGCCCGTTTTGTGATGAATCAGAATCCATGGATCATGCTCTTTTCCACTGCTCGAGTGGTCAGAATGTTTGGTGCGATTTATTCTGCCTTCTCAGTCTCGTGATGATTATCCCAGAATAGGGGTGTGAGTTTTTATAGGGTGGCTGTCATTCTTTAGGGGGGATAATTAGGGAGTTCTTTACGTCGTTATGGTTTTTCATAGCTTGGAATATTTAGAGATGAAGGAATAGGAGAATTTTCGAGGATGAACAAAGAAACGAAGACTTACTCTTAGCGAGTTTTTATTATTGTTGTTTTCTTTTTCTTTGTAATAGAGTTCCGCTTTCGTTCGACATGAGTGATATTATTGCTCATCCAACCAATTTACTTGATTGTACATAATTTTGTTCTCCCTCAGAGAACGTTGTAATTTGATTTAATAATGAAAAGAGGGATGGGTGTTTTGTGCAAGCGTCTTGCATCAACCTAGTTGGGACAAGCACCTCGAAATTTTCACCCATTCCAACCTTTATCTGATGGTGGAACACAATGTTCCACTGGAGGTTTTTCTAAAAAATACAAAGAGAGTATCTATAGGGTAATATACCCATATATGTGGTGATATCATTAATTAAAATAAAAATTTTGATAGTGACTATAAAAAACAAATAAAAAATGTTAAGAAGTAAATGAAGCACCCACACGCACTTGCTGAAAATTCTCCCAAGCAAGGTATAACATGGGTATAAAGTTCTCTATGTGAGTTTTATATATATGATACAAAGTATTAAGAGCACATTTGGTAGTGTCTCGTACTGCCCTTAGAGCATCTTCAGTAGCTTGTGGATTCCAAGTCTAGGTGATATATGGAATAGAAGTTCCTATTAATGATGTGACAATAGTCTTAAAAATAGACAATGTCTATTTTTAAATAGAAATAGTAGTTTTTCAAAAAAAATAGAAATGGTAGATTGTCTATTCCATTTTGAATAGTATTTATTGTAGACAATGTCTATTTGAGTGTCTACATCTAGAAAATCAAATATACATTGTCTACGATAAATGATGACTCATAGGTGCCACATCATATAGGAAAGATGAGCTAGACAAGCTACTAAAGATGCATTTTCAAATTGATAGTCTATTCCTTCCTATCTGTCAAGACAATTTGTAGAATAGACAATCTACTAAAGATGCTCTTATATATGTAGAATTAATGTGCAAAATAATAAAACCATAACAATGTAGATATAGTTTTGGGAAATACAAATAAAACACCAAAATATTTTATGGTTCAAGTAAAAAAAGTAAGATAAAAAATCAATTGAAGATGAATAATCATTAGAGAGATATATGAGGTAATTGTGGTACTTATTTGAACACTTAAGAATGGAGTAGTGATAAGTTTTCATATCAGTTGATTTGTGTAGTAACGAATAAAAATCACCTGTTAAAGAAAATAAATGCGTGAGGTTTAGTTGCATAATATTATAGAGTGAAATATCATTACAATTGTTTGTTATAACTTCTTGTTTCATAAAGTGTCAATGTAATTGATACTTGCCAACTTGATCTGACTATTGGATTAGTTATAAGTAAATGGTGATCTTGTGAGAGCTAGAATAGATGGTGTATGATAGAAGTGTGTGTTATATATATGTGCGGAATGGGTGAGGTATAGATGAGGTATATGTGAGGTTTAATTAACTGTAGCAGTCCCCCCTCACAAGCAACTTGGTTTGACTTGTGAACAAGGTTGACAAATCCCATTTGCTTTAAGGCAAGATGCATTTGGGAAGATGTTAAGGGTTTGGTAAAAATCTCATCTAATTGGTCTTGTGAGGATGAGTGTAAAACTTAGAAAATCCAGTTCAATATGCTTGTGAATAATATGAAAATCCATATCAAGGTGGCTGGTTATTTCATTAAAAACAAGGTTATTAGCAACAACAATGGCTTCTAAGTTGTCATAGTGTAAAGGAATAGGGAGTCATGTGGTGTTTGGTTGAAGTCTAATAAAAGGTAACTGATCCATCTCAATTCACAGCAAGTTGTACTCATACTTTTATACTCAGATTCTATTAAAGAACGGTAAACGGTTAACTGCTTTTTAATGTTCCTATGTCTTAATGATTTCCCAATGAAAATGCAATATCTTGAGAAGGATTTTCGAGATAATTTTCATATGCCCCAATCAGTATCATAAAAGGCTATAATGTTGAACTCTACATTATTAGGATAGAATAAACCATAATATAAAGTGCCTTTGACAAAAGGTGAACTTTTGCCCGAAGATGGTGTTAATAAGGAGATTACATGGAATGACTTATTTATTATGTTGCATAAAAAATATTAAACCTTGTGAAGCCTAAGTATAACAATCTGCAAATTATTCTTCAATACTACTCTAGTTGTGTAAGTGGTTTGCCCGTCAGTGTTAGATCAAGTCCTATAGAGAATGGACAAGACGTTGGATTTTCCTTAAGAAGATATTCATTTGCCAAAACATCTTTATCATACTTTGTTTGTGATAAAGTGATTCCTTTTGGTGTATGGAGAATTTCAACTCCTAGAAAGTAAGAAGTTGAACTCATGTCATTTATTGTAAACACGGTTCAAATGGATTAGAACCAGTGATAAGTATATCATCCACGTAGATATCCAATGAGAAGAATGAAGAAGATGTATGTTTAGTGAAGAGGCGATGATCATTTTTGGATTTTCAAAAATAAAAAGATAGTAACTTTATAGAAACCTCTTTGTTCCATTGCCTGTCAACTTATTTCTGGTCATATAAAGACTTGATTAACTTGTAAACCTAATTAAAAGATGTCGTTTGTATAGCCTTGGGGAGGGTTTGGATCAATATCTTCTACAACGTAGCCATTGAGATATGCATTATTAATATCTATTTGGTGTAGTTCTCAATTTGCAATAGCTAAAATGGCAACCAACATCCCACCAGTCACTACTCTAGCTAAAGGATTAAAACTCTCATTATCATTCACAACAATTTATTGATTGAATCACTTTTCCACTAATCATGCTTTGAACTTGTCTACTTTTCCAAGGTGAATTTTACTTTATAAACCCATTTGGAAGAGAGGGTCCTCTTCCCATTTGTTAATGTTGTATAATTTAGGTTTTGTTTCTTTTATTTTCATCATTCATAGCTTGAATTCACCGTGGATTCATTGTAGGTTCTAGGCTCTTTTACTGACTATACTTTACTTAGAAAAGTTGTGTGGTCACATGTTAAAGTATTGTTTAATAAGATAACACTATCATAAATTATGTAATCCTCTTACCAAGTTGGATTTTGGACTATTCTTTTAGATCTAATCAAGGTTATAGGTACATTATTAGTAGTAATAGTAGGTGTGGTTTGGGTAGGCAATAATGGTTTGCAGGCTTTCACAAGCTTGTTTAGTGTTGTGGTTAGGATATGAGTGATTAAGGAAAAATAACCTCTTGAAAGAGATTATGATTTTTCCAAATGTGAGATCCAAAAGTTTCCATCCTTCCTAATTTGAGGAAAAGCCTATAAAACCAGCTCTATAAGCCTTGGAGTCAAATTTTTTCTTCTTATGTAAGTTGTTTGTATAATAGCATTGAAAGCTAAATAATTTAAATCAGATGTAGGTTGAGGAAGTTTATAAAGAATATGGTGAGACAGTTTCCATTTTAGTAATCTAGATTGTTTAACAATTACTATGGTTGCTGCTAATTGAGTTGACTCTTTCCAAAATATGTTTGGTATTTTTGGTCGAAAGAGAAGAGATTTGGCTATGTTGAGTAATTTCACGTGCTTTCTTTGTACAATCCTATTCTATTGGGGAGTGTAAGAATAGCTATGATGATGAATAATACTTTATGATTGCAGAAAATCTATGCATTGTTAATTTAATAATTCTTTGCCATGATCACTTCTTGAACTTGCACTTTTTGCTGAAATTGATTCTCAATTGTATTTATGAAAATACTCAAGGTAGTGTTGTATGTCCCATATTTTGTAACATAACTATCCATATAGTGTAGAGAATCTGTGGGTCTAGAGAGTGTCTGATAGCTTGAGCTAGCATATAAATGAGATTGAGTCAATCCAACACAAAACCAATTGGCTTGTGTTAAGGTCCAATATAGTCCACTTATATATCACTCACTAGTATTGTTTATTTTCAATGTGGGATAATCAAAAAAATCCAACATACAACTCTAGAGAAGTCATCCATAAAGTTAAAAAAATAGTTGGCACTAGTTAGAGAAGTGAGGTTGTAAGGATCCTAGAGATCAACATGAATAAGCTGTAGAAGTTTGGTAGTCTTAATTGAACTTTTAGGAAAATAAAGTAAACATTATTTGGTAATATGGAAAATTGAACAATCTTCATCAATACACTTAAAATATTTTCAACAGGTGATAAAACTTTAGGAGACATATGGCCTAGTCTTTGGTGTCATCTGCAAGATTTTCCAATGGGTCTTTGGTTATTTGGCAAGTAGTTATTTTCTATAAAACTGAGGTGTTAAAGATAAATTGTTGAGTTGTACAACCATTATGTCCTCCAAGCTAGAGCTTGAACTTTCGTGTATCCAGGTCCTGTAAGCAATATTGGTTAGACCTCAACCGAATAAAGATCTTGGAATCATGTAGCAATTTTCCCACTGATAATAAATTGAAGTGGAGTTTCTCTAAATGAAGCACATTCTTCAATATAATATATTTTGACAACTCTACATCTCCAACATGAACTTCTTTTTTCTTAGAGCCATCAAGTAGAATGACTATGTGAGGATTTTCATATTTCCTTGAATAAAGATAGTTTGGAGCATGTGTGATGTGGCTCCACTATTTATTATCTATTCAACAACATGTAAAGAACATTTAGTGGAATTTTCATCACCTAAAAAACAAGCAAAGTTTGTAAAAACTTCTTGTTGACTCACATCTGTAAGAAGTGTCGCTATTACACTTTTCCCTTTCATCATTTGTACATTTCTAGAACCATGTAATTCATTTGTTGTGGTGAAAGCTTTATAGTTGCATCATTGCTTTTGTTTCTATAGTTTGTCGGATTAAGTAAAAATCAGTGGCTACAATATTATTTTTTCTCCCTTCACTTTAAAATTCAATATCATTATCTTCATCTATAGTAACATGAGTCTGGTTCTCTTTGTTTTGTATCTTCTTCTTTCCTCAGGATACCACTTGGGAACCTATCAATTGACAACAAGTTTCCCCTTGTGTGGTTTGTGTTATTATAATTAGTGAATTTCCTTCCATCTTTCTTCCATTGTATAAATATGACACCTTCTCTACCTTCACCATTTGAATTTCTTGGCTGAAATCGAGCATAGTAGTTGGTTATCTCAATTTGTTGTTCAGTGTTTATTTCCTTTTACTTTACAGTGAGTTGTATCATTCCATAAACTTTGTTGATAAATGGAAGAGGGTCTAACAAGAAAATCTAACTTTTAATAGCTTCATATCCTTCATTTAATCTCATCAAGAGCTGGACTAATCTATCTTCATCTTTCATATCTACTATTATTTTAACCATATTACAATCACAAGTCTCAGTAGCTACCCAATATAGCTTGCATACTTTTTTAAAAGCTCCAACTCATCTCATAGCTTCTTGAAATGCGTATAATAGATCATGACTCAATCATTCCCTTGTACCAATAAAGTAATCTCTCTTTTCAATTGATTGAGATTAGGACCAATACAACCTCCAAATCTATCTTCTAGTTCTTTCCACTGAGAACTAGCACTGGTTGCATAAAAAATGCTTCAAAAAATTATTTAACCATAGAGTTTAAGATCTAAGAAGTTACCATACAATCGTTTTTTGCCAGAGATTGTAAGATGATGTGTTCTTTGCAGGAATATCCATATCTTCTTTGATGTATGACAATTTTTTTTAGCAATCAAGGCCCTTCGTATTGCCTTGCTCCAAGGAAGGTAGTTGTCTCCATTGAAGAGATGTGTGACAAGAACTGAACCAGGATTATCATCTTGAATATTCTTGATTTGTGTAGACATTTCTGTATTTTCTGCTGCAGTATTTGAAGAAGAAGAAGGAGAAGGAGAAGGAGGATGAGAAGAAGAAGAAGAAGAAGAAGAAGAAGAAGAAGAAGAGAAAATGGATATTCTCATTCAATACGATCTCAATTACAAGGGAGACACATTACAATCTAGTGTGAGCTGGACTCAAGAGCTTGAACCGTTTTTCCCTCCAAATGTAACAATAAATTGCAACTTGCCAACTTGATAAAAAAAATTAGATCAGTTTTAGGTAAATGGTGATATGGTGAGAGTTAAAATGGATGCTGTCTGATAGAGTTGTGTTTTGTTTAAATGTGCCGAATGGGTGAGGTATAGGTGAGGTTTAGTTTACTGTTATATCAATCACTAGTCTAATACATTGTAAGATGATACCTAATAAAAGATATAATTACAAATTTATTTTTAGTCGTACATTAATAAAGAATAAATAGAAAAGACCAAATACATAGATAACCCTCTTAAGTCGCCTCAATTAGTCTACTTGCCCCCTTAACTTACAAGAGATTCCCTTCGCACCTCAAGTTGGCGAATATGAACCAAGTTACCTTTAAACGCAACAAAACCAATCACACATCCGGAGAGTGGATGTTTATCGCGCCACGTGTCAGATTTCGAAAATTCAAACCAATCAAAATTTGATACGTGGCATAGCTTGTCAAATTTGGGAATTCACTAAAATAAAAGGACCGAACATACATTTTTACCTTCTCTTCTCAAATTAAACCTAAAACCAGCACTGTTCATCTCCATTCATATTAAAATAAACAAATCCAACCCTTAAATCTTATCAGAGAAAATCGAAGGAAGAAAGGAATCAAGTCTCTCCATAAGTTGTAAGAGATTAAGAGATACCAAAGGAGCAACCAATTGATAAGAACTTCCCATAATTGAATATAAAAATTACTTTTTGCCTTTCAGCACAGGTCAAGTCTGACCAAGAGAACAATGGAAGTGTTAAATAGTCAATGTAATCTAGTGTTAAGATTATTTCTCAAAGAAACTCGATTCCAAATTTGGCATCCATTAGTTCAAACACAGAGATAAACAGTTCGAAAGAGTCCTTTTTTTTTTGAAAAAAAAAAAAATACTCTGAGAATTTCTACATACCAACACCCCTTGTCAACCAACAATATCTTCTCACATAATACAACCCCACCAAGTCAAATACAAAAGAGGCACAAACAACACTAGAAACGATCGTTTTCTTTTCACAGAATATATGGAAATAAGAATTCATATAAAAAAAATTGTTCAGCATTGCATGGTTCCTATAAAATACCTGTGCATGGCCTTTATGACTGCAGTCAGCAGTTCCAAACTCGAAGAATGCAAAGTTGGAAGCTAAGAACAATTACATGGCCTATTGAACAATAACTGGAAGCCTAGCATTTATAAGTAGGAACAAATTTAACATTGCAAATCCTATAATAAATAGGAAAAAAAATCGAATTCCTATATTAACAAGGAAAGTAATCTTTATTAACAAGAGAAATTATTTATATTTATTAATAAGAAAAATAGAAACCTTGTTATAAAGCGAATTATTAATAAGTATTTTTTTAAAAGTTATAATCACAGGCGGACAAACATGAACCCAAATCCCCTGGATGTCGAAGAATCTAAGTGTTGTGCAGAATGATTTAACTTAAACAATTCCAAAGCTACTTTAAACATATTTCCGGAGTTAAAAAAAACCAGACTGGAAACACTAGGGGTGTATATTCGGTCGAAACCGAACCGGACTGGAAACAAGGGTGTGTATTCGGTCGAAACCGAACCGAACCAAACCGAATTAACCGAATACCAAATAAGAAAAATATTGTTAACCTAACCAAACCGAATAAGAATCAACATCGAATTAACCAAACCGAAATAAATTATTCGATTTGGTTAAAAACCGAACCAAACCGAAATTTTAAATTAATTAACAAAAATTTCAAATTTTAACACTTAAAATACAAGGGTGTGATATTAAAATAAAATTTTATTATGTGTTTATATATATTTCGGTTCGGTTCGGTTATTACGATTTTTTCTACACAAAAACCGAACGAACCGAATAACCGAAATATTAACATTTCAAAAACCGAACCAAACCAAATTCTTAAAATAAACGAACCAAATCAATATTTCGGTTAGGTTCGATTCGGTAATTCGGTTACCGAACCATTTGCACACCCCTAGAAAACACCACAGTACAAACATATTAAACTTAGTATTTATACGTATGAAATGAAAGTAACCATGAATACATAGGAACCAACTAAAACGCGAACAAAAACAACTACGAAAGAAATAACAAATACCACATCAGACTACTAATTACGACTCAATATCAAAGTACACATCAGACCCAAACAGCCGTTCCTAAGCATTACTTTCCCGGAGATGAACACTTCCTACTTCTGTAACGTAGGATTTTAGCAGAATTCTCCGTCTTTTCACGTATATAAATAAAAAGCACCAGCTAGTTAACTACAAAAGACATCATTGACGTTGGCAATAACAATTCAAACCGGAAAGAATATGCTGTCAAAATATGTAGAGGATGTTATCAAAAGGCGTGCAAGGCAATGTGATGCTAGAGAGGGCCTCTCACACCCCTCAAAGAGGCGCCACCTAGGCGAGCGCCTCAATTAAAAATGTTATGTAGAAGGTTTTGATGGCATATTTTTAAAAAGTCTATAAGCTTCCTCGAATTCATCATGGTGATTTCAATAAAACTACATCCTTGTTATTCATCATATTGAATATTTTACTCGCCTCAGCCAAATATCCATATCTAGAATATATCGGTATCATAGAATTAATTGCCTATGTAATTACCATTTACCAAACCATGTACTTGCATCCCATCTCTGCATTTTCCAAATTGACCACAAGCGTCAAATATTATGGTCATCGTAGTAGTATTTACATCAACAGTACTCTCCCTTCTCATACTTAAAAACAAACTGAAACCATCATCGAAACACTCCACATTCATATTGTTGGGGAATAAACGCGGTAATTCCCGTACTACCAGATTTAATGGAATGCGAAAAAATAATAGTGGAAAAATAACACAATATTTGATGACGGAGTTCGGCCAATTTCGCCTACCTCTCCGGAGCTGCTGCAGACTT
>CATIWQ010914530.1:0-18600 GCA_949673415.1 Euphorbia schlechtendalii | reverse complement strand
TATGGAACATGATCGGTCGATCTTTGATCATCACTTGCATTTATTTCAGTTACAGCTTGTGCTCTCATTCCAGTTGCAGCAATGTCTGAAAATATTGCATCATAACGAAACCACATTGCAGACAAATCTTTGTTACGAAATTTTTTGTATTCCTTATTAACCTGCACAAGTAAATGTAGTACAATTATTATTTATTAATAAAATGAAATTTGAACGAAGAAAAGAACGATAACATGATAAAAAAAATTTATACATACAGCAATTTTTTCAGGCCACCAACTCGAATCGGCATCGATTGTTCTCCTTGTTGCATCCCATCCTAATCCACTTTCACCCCGCATCAAATTTTTGAAAAGAACCCAATCCTTTTTCATTGCATCCCAATGATTCTTTAGTTGCTTCTGAGTATATCCTAGTTTAGTCCTTTCATTAAAAGCCTTCTCCAAATTTTCCCATCCACTTCTAGAGAAATGAGATCCAGGTCTATTTCCTTTTTTTATCTCATCCTCACACAAGTCAAGAAATGCATAATGTATTTTATCATCTGTCCATTTAGCTGACATCTAAAACCATTTCTCATATTATCATTACCATAAATCAATGAAAATAATAAAAAATAGTAAAATTCAACTCGAAAAACTTATCATATAAGCAAATTCAAAGCAACACCTACCTAGTTTCATGTAAGATAATTCAAGAGAAAAGAGGAAAGTAGACAAAATCCATAAATTTTATAATCAAATTTTAGATATAAGACAAAATACTTCAAGATAAAATAGAAAAAAAGTCTACCTTTTATTAAATCTGGAATAACCTTCAAATTCACCTTCGTATATCTGAAAAAAATTACAGAAGCTAAATATTACAAACACAATTACACAAGCTAAATATTAGAGAAAGCAACAAATCATGTAAATTGAAATTGTGGCATTTATAATGAAGAAAAAGAGACAGAGAAGATGATCACTGTACAAAGATGATAAATGTACATTAATTAGGAGTAAATAAGCACTGCCAAATTCAAATTTTAATTGAATTGATATCTCATAATTTTCATTAAAACAAAAGTAAGAATCCAAAAAACTACTTGACAAAATTGTGAGCTCTGATGTGGTTAAGCAAACTAAACAAAATAAAAGTACTCTAATTAAAATAACTAACAATAAAATGGATATTAGAATAACAAAATCTAAAAACATGTAATAAAATTGATCCTTAGGCAACTACTAAGCTACCGGCCGATAGGCCAACAACAAAAAAAGACATTGAAGGGGTGACGGGTGCATAGATGAAGAACGATATGTTACTCACTACACATCCAGCAGGGGTTGCAGCCTCTATAGCTGTTGCCGCTAGGCTTAATCAGTAGAATATTAACAAATAAATAACACTTTTAGTCAAATAATTAAGAACCTCAAGTAATTAGAATTTTTCTAAATCTAGTACCATTTGATAAAAAAAAATAGTTAGTTGTCTATTCATGTCTCGCTCAAGTTAAAGGTTCTTTAGTATTGACTTATCAAGTAAGAGATTTTAACAAACGAAAGCATGTAATAAAGCATGAACAAGCATCCTATTAGCTACAGAAATATGTAAAAACAAAAAGTAAGGTATATTAACCTTCAAGATGTTTAAAAAAATGGCATAAATAAAATGCATGAAATTAATTTAGAATATAAAATCCTAATAGAACCAACAAACACAAAAAGTAATGAACTGTGTACAGCTCTCCCTATCTTTGAAATTACTACCCAACTAACCACTTCATCATACCTTATAATTATTTACGGATTTACCTTCTTTAATAATACCACAAAAAAATGCACAAAATATAGGATGATGAATAAGAAAATATTCTCTATATTTGAAGGGCTTAGAATATTAAACAGAATATGTAGTGGAAATGGAATATTAAACAGAATATATATATATATATATATATATATATATATATAGATTCTGAATTTAATGCTAATTTTAAAATTGGAAAAACTTTAAAAGAATTAGAGTTATATTTTTATGTTTATTTTTTCGCACAGGCGATATCTTGGAATAAACGCCTCGTCTTCAGGCGCGCCTTGCAGTGCACTTTGCGCCCTTAATAACCAATGACTGTAACAAAAATCGTTCTCAACAAAAACAAAATCTCTGGAATTGTCCTCACATTATGAATATACGGAGCGGGTGAAACAAATATACACAGTTATAACTTAAACATCATATTCAAGTACAAAACAGCTAATAATACACTAACAAGCTCTTCTCAACAAACACAAATTAAAATCGACAAATGCCAAATGTGTGAGTTAGGATTCTAGAGGAGAGTTTTGTGTATCATAGTTTCTTAAATCATCATCAACCAATAGCAATTAAATGCCCTATGATAGAAAAAAAAACCAACAACATTTAATTACGCGTCACGAATTTATAAAAACCTGGAAAATTCAGATGACTAGAACATTGATGGGTTTAGTCATTAATCTAATTCCTTAATTTACCATTATTCAGATGCATAAAATTAGGAGGATCAATTCAAATGAAGAATTAAATGCTCAATGAATTGATATAATTTTGACAATGACAGTAGATTTAGGCAATTAGAACAAGCAAGCAAGTAAGATAGGGCTTAAAATATGAAACATAATATGTAAGGAGCATCATGAACAAATCACAATCACAGGAATAAGCATTATTATCGTTTTCATCATCAATTTCGTCAAAGAAAGGGTATTTGAGCATATTAGCAGCAGAGGGTCTTGACCTAAGCTGAACTTGAAATTTATTCACTCTTATAATGGAAACAAAGAAATTACTGAAGAAGAAAAGAATCAAAGCTGGAAAATAGAGGGAAAAAAAATCAAACCTGGAATAGACAACTAGCACAGCAATGAAGGAGAAGAAACATCCATGGTGGCTTAGGGCAAGAGTTCAGAATCGTGAATGAAATAAGAGAATAAACCCTATATATTTCTTAAGGGTAATTTGGGTTTTTAAAAGTTGAATGGGGATAAAATAGACAATAAATTGGTCAAAATGGAATTCCTTGAAAAAAAAAAAGCCCAGAATACCTCCTTGAAATATTTCTCCTTGAAAAACCTTATAAGCTTAAGCGAAGGAATAAGAAACACTCCAAACCCTGGTTTATAAACCCAAATCAACTTATACGATGGATTTCACCACTTATATGAAATCAGAAACACCACCATAGTTAGATTTGATGTATATTGATTGGACATTAGAATATATGTGATTTTTTTGGAATATATTATGTTTTGTTTGTTGGTGACATTATTGGTAATTGAAGGCTTTTATTTTTTATTTATTTAAATGATAATTTTTTTTCTTGAAATCATTTTGTTCATTAATTACTTTTAATATACTTTATTTATAAATGTAAACATTGAGAATCAAACTTGGATCCTTTTTACATGCTACTCCCTCCATTTTAAAATAACTGTCGTTTTAGGATTTTAAAAAAATTTCAAAATAACTATCATTTTAGGATTCCAATGCACCTTTTTAAAAAATTTGTCCATTGTACCTTACACTTTGAAAATGACAAATGAAATAAAATATCCAATCAACTTTCAAATTAACAAAAATCATAGGGGTAAATAATTATTTTTATCGCTTTATTAATGTCATCATGGTATTGATAAACAACCTAAAAGCGACAGTTATTTTGAAATGGATGAAGTAGCATGGATTGCAATTGAGATACAAGATCATGACTTTTAAATTATTAGTTCCATCATTTTGGGTTTGCCAAATGCATCAATATCCTTTTAAATTTGGTTCAGAAAATTGGATACCACCCTCGATTTTGAAAAGGACCAGTTACCCCTCTTAACTTGGTAAAAATGCACCAGTTTGCCCCTCCAATGTCACATGTCAATTTCTGGTTAAAAAGAAAAAATCAGAAAAATGAAAAGTCAAACCAACCAGATTCTGATACGTGGTGTTGAGGGGGCTAATTGGTTCGAAATTGCCAACTTAAAGGGGGTATTTGAACATTTTGTAACTTAAAGGTTGCATCTAGTTTTTTGAGTTAACTTTAGGGTGTGTTTTAGTATTTTAATGTAATTGAATTGACTAATAGACCAGTGCGATCATGATATATCATCGAACAAGTCAGGAGAGTGCGGAGTGCATGCTTGTTCATATTTGATCACGATTTGGGGAACCGGGAGCAGCATCCCAGGCCGTGGTCGAGCAGAATATTTTTCTTTTATTACCTTGAAAAGTCATGTTTTGGACCAAAAACCTGCATTTTACCCGGAAAAATCATGTATTTTCGAAACCTGTATAATTAAAAAAATTCATGTCTTTTGGACATATATAAATATCTGAAATTGATCATGCTACTTTTTTTTGTTCGGAAAAATCTCAGTATTTCGCATTCGAAAATCTTGTAAATATTCTAATTTTATTCGATTAAAAATTTGGTCGAACCATCAAAATATTTTCAATTTAATAGTATTATTCACGACTTCAAATTCATCCCAATAATTATCGATTTAACCAACATAGTGTTGATGCATTAGACCTTTTGAGTGTTAATCAATTATGACTGAGATGATATAACTCTAATCTTTGTTACAACTAAGTCCATCATCATTTTCTACAAATACATTAGGAGAATATAAATCTAATATCTTGCTTCGTACAAATGAATCTCAACAAATTATATGTAATTCATTTTCAATTCCAATTATTTTGTGCATCAAATGGGCTAAATTAGATTTGCAATTCATGAAATTCATCGTATTATAATTAATGTCACCAAATTTAGCGAAATTTACATGTCCACATTTGTAAATCCATGAGATTAAGTTATATTTTATATTCTTAATGAGTTATACCAAACATAAAAATTCTACATAAAATTTATTTTAGATAAATTCTAATTCTTAAATTCATTTCCTCCAAGAATTAAATCTTTTTTACGTCGGATACATGTTGTCAACTAAACTACAACTAAGACTTCAGCATTTATACTTTTAATTGTGGCTCACAGTGTCTACTCAAATTCCACCGTATAAATTTGATATCTCTGATAAAGACATTGAAATCTCGACAATATAGATTTTTTTAGAAGACAACATAGATTTTAATTTATGGGTCTATTTGTATTTGCTTTCAGGTCAAATTTATAATCCCTTTGACACCTGTCTCCTAACTCAAACCCTCATCTATGTAATTAATTCATAACCTAATTTTCCAAAATTTGTATACACGTTGTCCATTGTTTTAGACCCACATAATTTTATCATTTAATTATTGATCATCTCTTCTTTTCTTTACAGCTTCCCACGCAGAGACAACTCAACAATTTAGTGGCTGCTCCATTTTTCCTAATTTATTTATTGTACATTGGCTTTGCTGACTTTGCTTTTGTAATGAGTACAATAAAATTTAGATATACCTATATTTTAATGGTAAACTTTGTGACTTATTCATATTTCATATTATATTTATTTAAGTTTAATTCAGTACATTAATTTAAAAATGAATAAAATTTACTTGATTTCTATGTAAATATTTTTTTTTTCTTTTTTCATAGTTAGTTTGCTTCAGTCAATGAAGAAGATATCTTCATGGTTTTTTATTTATAAGATATTTTAAAAAAAATTCAAAAATATGCAATTGAAATGTTTTAAAAATGTCTTATAAGAATTATAAACATATGTTTTGTTGTAAAAAAAAAATTTGTCAAATAAAAAAAATAAAACATAGATATGAGAGAAAAATTTTCATGTATAAACCTGAATGAGTATATGCGTCATTTACTTGGTCAAATTTTATGAACTTACTAGATGTGGAAAAAGTTACAAAAGTGGCTTATAGCTTACACTTACAAGTAACTTGCAAGTTAAAAAATTTTAAAAAATATTTTAGGGCCTGTATAACTCTGCTTAGTTATTTTTATGAAAATGTTTCATTTTTATTTAAGTTTGTAAGCAGTAGAGTCGATTTTGAAATAAATAAGTTAGATAATTTATAATTAAATAGTATGAATGACCAGTTTGGCTATATTTTTTAAAATTGCTTTTTTGATAAGTTTCTTTATCAAGATTTTCTTTAAAAGGCAGTATAGATGATTTTGAAAAAAACAAGTCAGACAATTCTTAATTAAATAATTTGAATAATCAAAATGTATTGTTTAAAATCAAATATGTAATCTTATTAAACATTTGTGAAAATAATTTAATGAAATAACACCTTAATAAATAATTCCAAATTATGCAACTTATAAGAGGCGACAAATACCCTCTTCAAAACAGCTTCCATCTAGATAATATACTTAGTCATTAAAACAAATTAGCTAACTATTTATAACGTGCTTTGTGCATGTGACCTCAATGGATTAATTTAAATACCTGGTCAACTACTAGGTTGTGTTAATAATAACTAAATTGTTGCTAAACGTTGCTATATGTAATTAAAAATAGGTAGGCAGCTCGTGGCTCATAGGAAATAATAGGTACTTTTTTAACGGCCACTTTTCCAGTGGATTAGTCAGCAAAGCATGCTGCACTATTATTACACTTACTGAATATTTATGGTTCAATCTCGCTTTAATCAGATGCGATTTAAAATTTTAGCTCATCACTTATTTAGAAAGGTATTTGTTTCAATTTAATCTCGGTACAACTTCATTTACGTCCTTAATAATTACAAAATATCTAGATTTGGTTGAATCAAGTCCAATTTCATATTCAGTGACAATTTGATTATAAAGTTTACCCAACTATATTGGTGGAAAACCGGAAGTACAATAACTTTTGGGTGCATTGAAGAAACAGCAAACCCTTTTCACCATTACATTGTTTTATAACTTTTTTATAACTTACATCAATGCAAAGAAAAATTTCACTCTGATACTGTTACGGGTTTGTGCTTGAATCTACCTGATATTAAGGTATCTAAAACCTTCGGTCTCTACTTGGTAAAGTTATCACCCAACAATAAAGCACTTTCTATATAAATGAAAAACATTTTCATTCATGCAATCTCTTGTTTATGACATAATTTAGCAGTGAGATAATTTGAATATATGGTTAGTTGTTGATTGGATTTGTTGCTCAAAAGTAGACATCTATCAATCACTGAATGTATGGACTTGACAGATCAAACTTAGGACGTTGACAAATTTTTTTCCAATTTGGCCCACTTCTTTTCTTTTTCTTTTCTTTCAGTGGATAAAATGAATTAATTGAGCTCACCCGGATTATTGTGCTACAATTATTTACTATTTTTTTCCATCATGTCAAAAAAATAATTTAAAATTTGTTGCCTTTTGAGCAGCTACCGAACACTTGGAAGATAGTTTATGTTCTTGTCCTCTTAAGCTGTCCACTATGTTATGGCGTAGTACTTTGCAAAAATTTCAAAGAAAAAAAGGTTTTCTCTCTCAATGACTTTTTGTATTATGTCCTATAACTTAAATACTATTTTGATATATGAGATATTAAAATTAATTATATAATATAAATTACATAATTTTTTTATGCAAATCAAATGTCTGACCAATCAAATTTTATAATGATAGCGAATCTAAGTAACACTAATATAAATAATATAAATCTTCTACAAGTTTTAATTTTCTAAAACATTAATAAAATTTAAATTATGAATATGTAAAAATTAGATAGCTCCAACATTAAATAAGCATTTGCATTTTACTCATGAAAAAACGAATGAGAAACTTATTTGAGTACGAGCTATTGATCGGGATGAATTATGAGTGTAAATAGATCTTAGCCGTCCATTTTGAATGTAACTTCACATGTGCGCATGTGCAACCTTAGAGGCTATTAAGAGAGACTTTTGGACCTGTGTTGAAAAACCAAATCCAATATCCAATTGTCGTTTACTTTATTTTACCAAACCAAATCCACATGAAAAAAAAACTCAATTGTCCTTTTATTTTACTAATTATTAAACATTTAGATGGTTTTTTTTATGAATATGGTTACCAATGGCCAGTAATTACACATTTCCTTATTCTGTTTTCACATTGACTAGAGAGAGTGTGAATTTAAGTTGAAGAGATATCCAATTATAGCAAAATATCATATCACCTTAAATGAAAGATTTCAGGGTTTTGATATTTAAGATGATTAAAGACTAAGAGGGAAAATAATTATTATTTTTCATTTACTAATTACTCAAAGTTTATATATACCATGTTTATAAGTACGTAATACGTTTTCAGTATTAAAAAAGGAGAGTACAAATTGAAGCAGTTTATCATCATATACAGTAAAATTTGAATAATTATAATGTATACACTAAATTGATGTATACACAACGTCCATTATATGGATTCATAGAGAAGTTCAAAAATATTCTCGAAAGCTCGGTTTTAAATGCTATCTCGTTTAAAATTAATCAATTATAAAAAAATGTTTTGTAGTGTTATAGTTGAATTTGGGATTGTATCGCAATCAAACATAAAAAATAGCATGTATAGTGTTTAGTCAAATATAAAAAGTTCCATTTTTCTACACAATGTTTTCTTGTTCATAATATGCAAACAAACGAGACATTAGTAACTCATTAATATTTCTTTTCGACCCATAAAATTTTACTTCAAAACCCAATTTAATTGCATCTAACTCGCAATGGAGAACATCTTTGCTGCTAATGCAACCTCAAAATCATTATTTGATCAAAATACGATAACAAAGTCTACGATATTGTTTTATCTATAATTTCTTTTTGTGAAAAATCCGAACTTTTTATTTAGGTAGACTAACCTTTTCAAAAAGACTATCCCTCGTTACACTAACTCAGAGAACAGTTCAATGTGAAACAACAGTAGATTACCTGAAATTTCACAGCCGCAGCAGAGTAACCTGTTGTTTTTCATTGTATGTGGAGCCTGCATAACATTTGCCCATTTTCCTTTGTCAGCTCCGGCCAACTGGGCCCCAATCTCCGCCCTGCAACGGTGCCGCTTTTGTTGATTTATTACCCTTTTCCTTCACTTCTTCAAAAACACAGAAACAAATAAATAGAGTAAATTGTATAAAGTTAAAATCTTTTTAGAGAGGGAACTAAAGTCGTCTTTTTGGTTAGACAAAGAAAATAGTAATTGTTTTTCTAGAGTTGAACAGTTTGTTGGGTGAGTATTTGACATTATTGTTACTGTTGTTTCTTTGTTCTTATTTTCTTCACTGTACAACGCAATCAATTATATCAAAATATTTGGGGTTTTAATCCTATTCATTTTGTTTAGTCGCTTTTCGAAAAATAGTCGCTTTCTAATTGAAATCTCTCTCTAAAATGGTTGGGAAACAGTCCCCCTTTTGACTGAAAAATGAATACACTTCTCTCTCTTTCAATTCTTTCTCTATCCTATTTGATTGAATAATCATTTGTCGTTTTTATTTGCTTGTGTATGTAAAGATTGTCCCTTTTTTGCAGGTCAGTTCAGTTCATTGTACTGGTCTTCAAAAAACTCAGTAAGAGATTATCCGGGTTCCTCGAAATTTGAATTGTGCTGTGCTTTTGAGGCTTAAAGCTTGAATCTTTGAAGATTAAGTTTGAGATTTGAAGCTACGTAAAGTAAGTACTTAGATCTAAATTGATCATTACAGTGTTAATTTATTCCTTTTCAAATCTTAATCAGGCTGTCTAAATTTTCAATGGGTTTTCTGATTATTTACTGGCTATTAGATCTACAACGCCCTCAATTATAATCACCATTGGCTCACTCTTACATTTAAATTACTCATTGTTATTTCTTAATAGCATGTCTGCATTACCTAGGCATTAAATTGGTGTAGTTGTGATTATCTACTTCTGGTAGTATTTAGTACATCTAGCTAGGTGTTGAATTTTATATTCAAATTTGGTTTGTACAAAGGTATTTTCTTTCTTTGTTTATTCTTCATCTAACATGTTCTAGGGTTCTTCATTCAAGTACAGAACCTATCTGTATTGTGTTCATTGTTATACCTTTTTTTTTTGGGTATTGTTGAATCTGTCTCACTTGCTCTTTCTGCTGCATATTGCAGAATGGTTTTTCTTGAATAGAGATTATGGACGGTGCATATTCCCCGAAAAGGAGTATTTTCGGGAGTATGGATGCCCTCTAAGATAGCTCTAGGTTTGGCACATTGCCTGTAACATCTTTGAGGAACATGTCATCTTCATCTTCCGCATTTTTTTCGGCGAATCAATCGCCTTTCTTCTCTCCAAGATCACCATCCTGTCAAATATCCGAATCCACAAGATCAGATGCTCGCTACGAAAGCCTACACTTAAGTAATGAGCCGCTTAGCACTAGTTCAGGAGTTCCGGAATCTCTATCTTTGGCCAATGTTAGAGATTCCTTTGCAGACATAACAAAGGAACCAGTTTCCACAGTTAAAACCGAATTCCAGAATCTCGATCGAATGTTTTCGTCAACCGGAATCTCCAACAGTTGTTCCGGGTTAAGAGGAAAGCACAGGAATCACGCGAGAAGCTATAAATCAACTTACTCGTCACCACCATTTGATTCCATTTCCTGTAACAGATTGCGAAGCTGCGACGTGTTCATAGGTTTACATGGTCGAAAACCGTCTTTGCTCAGGTTTGTGAATTGGCTTCGCGCTGAGCTGGAACTTCAAGGGATAAGTTGCTTTGTGTCGGACAGAGCTCGATGTAGGAATTCTCGGAAGCACAGTATGGTCGAGAGAGCAATGGAGGTTTCGTCCTTTGGTATCGTGATCGTAACAAAGAAGGCATTCAAAAATCCTTACACGATCGAGGAGCTGCGGTTTTTTGAGACCAAGAAGAAATTAGTACCCGTGTTCTTCGATTTGAGCCTAGACGATTGCTTAGTGCGGGACATAGTTGAGAGTCGGGGAGAGTTGTGGGAGAAACAAGGAGGCGAGCTGTGGCGTTGTTACGGTGGACTAGAAAACGAGTGGAAGGAAGCCGTTAATGGCCTCTGTCGGGCTGAAGAGTGGAAACTCGAAGCGCATAATGGTAACTGGAGGGATTGCATATTGCGGGCCGTTACGCTTTTAGCAATGAGGTTGGGAAGGAGAAGCGTCGTCGATCGGTTGACGAAGTGGAGAGAGAAGGTGGATAAAGAAGAGTTCCCTTTCCCCCGAAACGAGAATTTCATTGGCCGGAAGAAAGAACTGTCTGAACTCGAGTTCATACTTTTCGGAGACGTTTCCGGTGATTCAGAAAGAGATTATTTTGAATTGACGGCAAGACCGAGAAGAAAGAATTTTCCGGTCAAGGAGCAAAAACGAGAGAACGGAGTGAAGAAGGGTAAAGAACCCGTTGTATGGAGGGAATCGGAAAACGAGATTGAAATGCAAAGCGCGGGTTTTTCTAAAAGGCAGACAAAAACTGGCAGACGATTTGCGAAGAGAAAACGATCGAACAAGATCGTGTACGGTAAAGGCATCGCTTGTGTATCAGGAGAATCAGGCATTGGCAAGACAGAGCTGATTCTCGAGTTCGCCTATAGAAATTATCAACGGTACAAAATGGTTCTATGGATCGGAGGAGAAAGCAGGTATATAAGGCAAAACTATTTGAATCTCTGGCCATTCTTAGAAGTCGATATAGGGGTCGAGAATTGGTCGGAGAAAGGCCGGATAAGAAGCTTCGAGGAGCAAGAAGAGGACGCCGTTTCTCGGGTTCGCAAAGAGCTTATGAGAAACATACCGTTCTTGGTGGTGATCGATAACTTAGAGAGCGAAAAGGACTGGTGGGATCAAAAACTCGTAATGGATCTTCTACCCCGCTTTGGTGCCGAAACCCACATCGTAATCTCCACGAGGCTTCCTCGCGTGATGAATTTGGAGCCGTTGAAGCTCTCTTACTTGTCGGGAGTCGAGGCGATGTGTTTGATGCTAGGAAACGGAAAAGACTTTTCCGTCCAAGAAATCGACGCCCTTAGGGTCATCGAGGAGAAAGTCGGGAGGTCAACCTTAGGTCTTGCGGTGATCGGAGCCATTTTATCGGAACTCCCGATAAATCCGAGCAGGCTGTTGGATACCATAACTAGAATGCCGTTGAGGGAATCAAACTCGAGTTCGATTTGCAGAAGCGGTTTTCTATCTCAACTCTTTGAGGTGTGTTTCTCAATATTCGACCATGCCGATGGACCTAGTAGCCTGGCTACTAGGATGGTTCAGGCCAGCGGTTGGTTCGCGCCGGCCGCGATTCCCGTTTTGCTATTAGCCCTAGCCGCGAATAAGATTCCGCAGAAGAATCGAGGACGGCAACTATGGAGGAAAGTGTTGCATTCGTTGAGTTGCAGTTTTTCTTCTTCGTACATCAAACGATCGGAAGCAGAAGCATCTTCGATGCTTCTGCGATTCAACATCGCGAGGAGTAGCACAAAGCATGGCTGCGTCCATGTCAGCGAGCTCGTCAAGCTTCACATGAGGAAACGCGGGACCCGGGTGGCGGCAGAAGCCATGGTCCAGGCTGTCATCACCCGCGGCTCGATATCTCACCATCCGGAACATATATGGGCCGCACTTTTCTTGGTGTTCGGGTTCGGAAACGACCCGAAAGCGGTCGAAGTCAAAGTTTCCGAGCTATTGTATCTCGTGAGAGAAATCGCGTTGCCTTTAGCGATCACGGCTTTCATTTCGTTCTCTCGATGCAACGCTTCGTTGGAGATGTTGCGGTTGTGCACGGACGCGTTGGAAGCGGCCGATCAAGCGTTTGTTACCCCGGTCGAGAAGTGGCTCGATAAGTCGCTGTGCTGGAGACCTGTTCAGACAAATGCCCAGCTGGATCCGTACCTGTGGCACGAGCTGGCATTGTCGAGAGCCAATGTGCTGGAAACTCGGGCGAAGCTGATGTTAAGAGGGGGGCTGTTTGATGTCGGGGACGATTTGATAAGGAAAGCGATTTTTATAAGGACGTCGATCTGTGGTGAGGATCATCCGGACACTGTGTCGGCTCGGGAAACGCTGAGTAAACTCACTAGGCTTCTTGCCAATGTTCAAATCTACACTTCGTTATAGAAATACTGTTGTTAGCAAATATTTACAGTCGAGAATCATACAATATTATCAAATAAGAAATGTCGTAAACATTTTTGTTATACCACTACGAGTCTAAAAAAAGATTCCATTTTTCAATCCTCAAAGGATTTTGTTTTTTGTTTGTTTCAGTTGCTTGTTGCTGTAATGCTGCTATTAGTCTAATCATACTTGAACAACTCGAGTAGTTTTTTATTTACTGTATAATGTATTAGTTTAAAAAGCAGTAGATTCAGTTGGCTAAAATAATAGTAAAAAATGACCATTAATTAGTGTAAGTAGATCTAATGGTAGTCTATTACAAGTAATATATGATAAGATGGCCAAATAAAAAGGTAAATGAGTCTCCAGCAAGAGGAGAAGAGCCATTTTGTGGATTTTTTTAATGAAATCAACAGAAGAAAATTGCAGCACAAAACAGGTTTCTGTGAATTTTTTATTAAATTTAAAATGGATGATCTTATTATTAATATTTAAATATTATTTAAATTGTGCTCCGGTTCTCCAAAAATGAGCAAAATTTTGAAACAGTATTTCTATATTTGAATGGAAGGAACTCAATACTTTTTTCTCCATACTTGCCTATTGTTTTTAATATAACCCTTTGTACTCTTATTCTCATGGAATACAGGTACATAATGATTCTATGGGATTTGTGAAAAAACAAATTTTCATGCTATTATCACCTTAAGATTTGTTGGAAGACAAGATGCAGTTTCAGTGGTCATTAATATTAAGCAGTTTTAAAACGTCTTAACTTTTTGTTGACGAGGAAAAATGACCATTTCAGACCGTTAGTGCTGTTATTCTAAGCCTAATTTTTATTTCTCAAACGATTTTACTTGAAATTTAATAATATGATATCTCCCATTTTAATGGATTTCTCTGATGTTGTAAAGTGATTATTTTGAAAGTTGAAATAGTTACGTGATCATTTTGAAAGTTTAGGTGTTATCTGTAATTTTGGGATAATTTAGGACACCTGATGCATTAAGCCAAAAAGTTATACCAACAAGGTATTGGGGGTGAGGAGTATTAACTACGACCAACCCTAAAAAATTATTCAAAAGAAAATACTTGCAAATATTAAAAAAACCTAAAAAGTTATATATCATATTGCCTTCACGCAAGATCGAACTACGAACCTTCAAAACGCTCTACCACTGAGCTATAAGGGCTTTCGCAAGCACTTTTCAATTATTAATTATATATAAATAATTAATGTTAGACATACACCTTAATATTTTTGACATTGTTTATTTTCAAAATCTTTAATCCAAACAATGATAATCAAGTACAGTAAACTATTTTTTTCCATTCAAATTTGAATGTGCAATTTGATGTTGAAGCTCTTCTTTCGGTGGGATATTTAAACACCAACTAGTTTGAAAAAATATACAATTACAATTAACCGGGTATTCTTCACATCTGTCCGCTAATCAATCATTGACATCATCTGAATAATCAATCACCAATTAGTTAAAGATGCATGTGTCTTAAAATTAGCCAAAAATCCGAAGAAAATCTTGTTCTTCTTCTCATTAAAATGTCTCCATTTAATCATTTTGACATTCCATTCAATCACGTGTCTTAAAGACAAGAGGATCAGTATCTCTCACACAAATAAATAGCAATGCTCCTAAGTCATACCCAAGGACATCATCACAATCTAAGTTAAATTAATTTGTTGCTATTTAATATGTTAGACGTCTAATTAAATGAAATCATAATGTTATTATGTGGTATGAGATTTTCTCTGACATAAAATCCATGGCAGTAAATGTGCAAATCAGCTAAAGACATCGCATTTATATATACAAGGATAAACTTTAAAAATACGAACTTAGTTTCACTCATTTTCAATAACATGCTTTGTGAAATATTTTTTTGAAACATCCACTATGATTTGTGCCGTTCACAAAAGAAGGAAAAAATATTAGAAATAATATTATTAGATTAGTTATTTCAATAATTTAACATTTTTATAATTTAAACATATTATTTAAAGAATTATACATTTTGTAAATTTCGAAAATTTATCATTTTATTATAAATTTTTAATTATCATCATATTTAAATTTAAAAAATAATTATGCTTACAGAATATTCTAAATTTTAATTTTAAAGTGTTTTGCATATATAATAACTAAGCTTCAAAAATTCAATTCAAAAGAAATAAAATTACCCATTCTATGACGTAATTAAAAATTGAAAATCAATTTTTTACTATGATTACAAATCACAGGACATGTTCTAGAAAAAAAAAATTCTAAAAATGAGTGAAATCATTGAACATGTTTTTTAAGTTTAGCCCAAGTAGTTTGAAACCGAACATTAAATGAATATTTGAGGCACCGACAATCCATAGTACAGTAATTTACAGAGCATGATCGAAAATTAAAAGCAGAAGGAACTGGAATTTTTCCTTCAGTTTTTTGGGGGGTATTTCAATTTTGAAAGTTAATTTCATTTACAATACAAACCATTGGTTTTACATCTATTGGTGCCTTATCAAGGATCAGCTTTTCCAGCTACTTGTTCATCATCAGATCCATAATCAGCATCTTCGTCCTCATCACTCAGCTCTTCATCACTTGACTTTTCTTCCTGTTTTACTCCGATATCCTCCGCCTTTGCATACTTCTCACAGTATTCTGCCAAACCAAATACGAAGGAATGCTTTTTTAGATAACATTTCAATTGGATGACTAAGAACTCTGTAGCTGGCATGTCCAAACCCAATTTTACAAAAACTGGACAAAAGTAATACTTGCAATGTTGTTGTTTCGGGCAAAGAGAAACTTGTCAAACCAAACCGTAATCTATCGACATGTTTTAGTATCCTTAGCCACAAGGATAGCATATGGACTTGCAAAAGTCCACACTCATATAAATAGCCTCACCTAAATCATAAATGCCTTTGTCTTGTTGAATAATTAAAGTTTGAAAATAAGATTGCAATCAACCGAGTGGCAACATACAACTCAAATAACTCGTTCATCTTTTCTCATAATGCCACATAAGAGTCGGTAGTATTTTCAATATATACAAGATAAAAATCACTGGAATATTTAGCAGTAGTGGATGAGGAAATTTCTGCAATCAACAACCACAAGTGCTAGAATAAGACACAATATTTTCATATTTTACGTGCATTCATGTAGTCTTGAACAAAAACTGAAGTAGAACATGTACTATGGGAATAAATAAAATTGAAGTAGCGGAGACTATTATTGAATCAAAGTGCAGTTTGATGCCTCAGATGATCCAATTTGTAACGGAGACTATATTGAATCTGAAGAAACAGAACCGATCACAAACAGAAATCTCCAATTACATAAACTACAATTTAAGCAAAAGGCCAATCCATACACTACAGACAGAACCACGAAACAGAAGCATAATGCTGAAGTTAGGACATAGTTTAAAGTTAGGAGTAAGTACCTTTAACTCGTTGGTCATAAGCAGCGCGATCACGCATCATTAGGGCAGCAGCTTCGCCATTCAACGGATCAGATGGATTCGGATACAAAAGAAGCTGAGGAAGAAATACTTCAAATACATTCACCAGGTCTGCAAATACCTCAACAAAAAGCCAAACAATAGAACTCGATTACAAATTTCAGATTTAGGAAGTTACATAACAGAAGCTAAACAGAATATCAAAGGAGGCTTTACCAAACATAGGGCTCCAAGTTTGGTTGATAACATCTAAACAAACTGAACCTGACCTGAAACACAAACAACCTATTCTTTCATTGAATCATTCAAAAACACGATGAAGTGAAAAGACTGTTATTGTGGACCAGCTCACATTTCATCAACATTCGGGTGATAGATCTTGTTGACGAAGCCAATTGATGGAGATTTATAAGGGTAAGCATCTGGAAGTTCTACTCTTATCCTCCACACACCTCCCTGATATGGACCTGTCATTTTTTCCATTATAAAACAACAAAAACAAAGACAATAACATCTCCGCAACGAAGCAACCAATCTGCCAATTCACTTAATACTCATTGAGTTGTGCACTTGAAGCAAAGCAATTTCATCAAAGATTGCAATATCCCAGAAACATACAGCATAATCACATACAATAAACATATATAAACAGACACGAAGTAAACTTAGATGAATTGCGACTAATTATGACAAATCTACAGCTCAAGGTTTCTACACAAGGTCAACAAGGTAACCCAGAACAAACAAAGCAATCAACTTCAAAGAACCCATCAACAAAACATCGAATTAAGTTCAATTGAAACAGATTATTAGATCATCAAAAGACGCAAAATAAATCATGGGTTTAGAATATTATACTCTCTTTAGGTCCATTGAATTCCACATAGAACTCCTGCATGCCATCATTGACCATCTCAACCTTGTAATCACTCATCATCCTAGTTCAACAAAATCAAGAGAACCCAGAAAATAAAATTAAAAAGGGTAATAAAAAAACAAAAACAAACAAAGAATCTCAGTAGAAGGTTAAATATTTTACAGTTTCATCAAATCCATTTCGCGGCGCTTGCTTGGAGAAGACATTTCTTTGGTAATCTGTTTTAGCGCAAAGAGGAAGGCGATATATGAGAAAGTAGAGAGAGAAAGCTTTTTCCCCAGATAAAAGTAGAGAGAGAAGTAGTTCAGGCATCAATGAGTGAAAGCAGGAGTATTTATATGCAGTTTCCCTCACTCTATACCACTCTCGCCATTAAAATCACAGTATTTTTTATTTTTATTTTTTTCAATGACATCATATCACTGTAACTTTCTATCTTTATTTACTTCAAATTTCCCTTTTAATGATTATTTTCCTTTTTCCAATTTTCCACATTTACTTTGGTGAAAAAAAAAACAAAACAAGAAAAGTCACATATGTATAGAGTTCTTATCTTCAATTTCGCTTTTTTTTTTTTTTATATTAATTAGTTTTTATCCAACTACATAATGTCGTAATTTATTCAATTCCACATGAATTTGAATCATAGTTTGATTGACAGTTGGATTACCTTTCTTAATTGTTATTATTGCATTTAAGAAAAATTTTAAGTATTCACAATAATTTTCAACCATCTTTTTGGAAATAAATAAAGTTATTAATAGAAAGGGAGTTAGGTTGTGTGAAATGATAGGAGACTTTGAACTTTTATACTTAGTTCATGTTTGAGTTTGTATAATTAAATAGATTGGATATAGAATAACTATTTCATAAAATGAAATGATGCTTAATTGAACAATTATTCTTTTTCCAACTTTATTACAACTTAGTTTAGCGAGCAGAATATAATATAGCACAAGGATTATATTGTGTATATTTTCAGATGATTATACTTTAGTTGCTTATAATGAAACTAAATCATGAAAATGAAAAGATATAAAACAATTAAGAAGGACGATAACGGAAAATTGAGGAGGAAAAGATAAAAGAAAGGAATGATAAAGTAATTTTCTAAAGGATAGAACCGATAGAAGTGTAAAGTAAATACAAACAAAAGTGTAATTAAAGAAAAAATTTAAAACACGAAATTAAATAATGAAAATAAAAATATATACATGCACGTCAGTTATATAATGTTCCCTCCGTCTA
>CATIWQ010914343.1:0-22250 GCA_949673415.1 Euphorbia schlechtendalii | reverse complement strand
ATCATAGCACTAGGGCATTTATACTATTAAAGCATAATAGAAGAAACATTTGCATTCCAGGGGAAATTACTAACACAACTATATCCCCTACATCTCAAGCCTTCATCATTACAGAAAATAAACACAAAAAACTCAAGTGAAATAAGTAGCTTTGTGTTTCTGTTAAAACAAATTGATTATTAGCCCAATTATCAGAAGTAGACATTTTACAAGAAACTAAAGAAAACAAGGACATGTTTGTGATTGTTACTTTCTAGTGCTTTAAAGGGTAAACCTTAATCTGTCAAAGTATCGATGCACTATATATTATTTCAATAGGCTGCGAGTACAAAAATCACATGGAAACAAATTGGAGCTGCTAGGCAGAACGCAATGCAGCACATGGTTAACAGGATTGTTATGTTTTCACCATGTAAATAAATCCATGATTTTCTATTCAACAAGAAACAAGTCTATATAGAACTTTCCTTTGCATAAATCCTCCTGAGACATGAAAGGAGATAAAAAAAGCAGATACCAAAAGAAGAGAAAGCGCACAAAACGCAATACATTTCTTATCCAAAACTCTACATCGCGTACAAAACAACAAAAATTCAAATCTCACAGTTATCCAACCAAAGAAACAGCCCAGAATTTTTGTTAACAAATAAAATGTGGAAGCAATACCTTTCTTATACAAAACTCTACATCGTTTCAAACAAATAATACCTTCTGATACCGCAATTACTATATGTAAACAAAATCAAATCTTCCTAGGGAAAACCAATGCAATCAATCAAGCAAGAGAAACTAACTGATACTAACACTACAATCTTACAGCTAAAGCTTGAACCATATCATAAATTTACAAGCCCTACAACATTAGCCAACGTAAATGCTTCCGATCTGATAATAAATCCGCACAATTGCTACGTCTTAAGCCGATTCGATTCGAGAAAAAAAAAAAACTAAACCACAAGACCTAATCAATCGATTAGAAAACAGGATGAAAAACATGACAATTCGATTATCAAAAAAAGAGGGAAAGAGGAAGGGTTACCACGAAAAGATCGAGGAGGATGTGATCGGGGAGAGGGGAAAGATCGGAGAAATGAGAGAGATGAAGGACGGCTGAATCTACTGCTAGAGAGAGTAGCGATGGCGGAGTTCTCATTCATTCACCGAAAGGGTACTCTATATATATACACACGAGAGAGAGAGAGAGAGAGAGAGAGAGCGCTATATCATGATGATGTGTGTATCATCATCATCATCATCATCACCATCATCATCAACATCCTCTCTCTAATTCAAGATTAGCCGAGACACCGGGAGAAGGACTTGTTCCAGGAAACCGTTTTGTGGGATGAAACTCTGTAATTTCCGTCAATGGCGCTGATTATTAATTTACGATATTAACACGCATTTGATGACCTCTACAAATTCTCCTCTTCTTTCATCCAAAAAAAGAAATTCTCCTGTTTTCTTATCTGAAAATTTCTAATAACCTTCTAGAAATAAATAATATGCACGATAAAACAAGTGACTAAATTAGTAAATTTATTCCTTTCATTTTGAATCAGTTAAATGAATTTAATAAATTAAGTGAAAAATTGCAGTCAAAATTTTCTAAGAAGCTAAATAATGTTGTTTAACAAATTTCCAAATTGCAGCTACTGAAACTTTAGTTATGTAAATTTCATATGTTACGTGTAATTTATATTTCGATTGCCACACTTCTTAACTAGAGATTCATATAGCCACATAGCACAAGATGCGTCATGTTAGGCTTTTTCCTCACATTATCATCAATGTATGATTTATTACATCTATATTTTGATAATTATACATATTTTATTTATAGTTATTTTTTATATGTTCAAATAATGTAAACATTTATAATTACGACATAATTTACATTTTTATATAGTCTCTTTGTCATTTTTGCATGTATATTGTTTTTATCAAAAATTTTAACCTAATGTATATTTATAAACAAAAATCAGTTTGAATTCCTTATTGGAAGACATTAGCTCAAATAAATAGATGTAATGTATTAAAGATTAAAGATTGGCAAATCAAGTTACAACCCAATGCATTTGCCATTTAATTTTAATTTTAATGTAGCTTTCAAAATAAAAATTAAAGATTTAGTTTTAAAAATATATGATTAAATTGGTGAGATCAAAATTTTATTTTTACTCTAACCATGATATGTCATGAGTAATTTATAATAACAATCGTAATCATTATAATAGGACGTCACTTATAAATTTATCATTTATGTATGATAATGAACAAAATTATAATTCAAGTATGAAATTGAAATTTCTTGAACAATTAATTTACCATAAACAAATATCTCACATATTGCGCATTGCGAATTTATAAAAGAAAAGAAAGAATATATGATATTATTGTTTTAGAAGGATTCTGATATTTTTTTTTATTGTTATTTTGTATTTCCAATGTGTTTTTTTTCTAAGTTTTCCTTTCCTACCCCTATTAATTTGTTCAACTTTCAAGATAACCATATTTTAATCTTCAATAACAAGATAAGAAGACTATAGGAACCAATATTTAAACATATTAATGAAATCTTGAAAATAGAGTATGACATTTATGAAAGGGTAAATTAGTAAATCAACTCATTCGATTTATTATTATCTTAAAAATTGTAAATTAATTAAAACGATAATATTTAATATACGGAGAGAGTAGTATTTATTTAAAATCCACCATTAAGGGTGTACTTATTTACCTCGTGATAATAGTATCTAATAACTGATACATAATTTTGACATTATTAATCCTAAAACGATCTGTAAAGCCGTAAAATCTAACAGTTCTTACACATTTTGGAAACTTTTTTAAAATTCAAAGTTAATATTATCTTGCCGTTAATTTATTTTTAAAACCGTTTCTTCTATTTTTCTTGAAAAATTACATATTGCTAACGGTCCAGACTAGAATACAGTCGGTAACATAAGATTAAAATTATCATAATTCACAGTACAAAACTTGCATCTCACAAGTCGATTTTCTTTTCTAAAACATCCGAAATCAAAGTTTACAAACTACTAATCAAACTTGTTATTGAACTCCAACAACAGACATAAAAAACCTAAGCTTGTCATTGACTTCGTGAAGATCAGCCGGATCTTTGAACGAAAGAGGCGGCTCGACCCCAGTGAATAAATAAAGTGCCTTCAGCTCATCTATGCACGTTTTTTGTCGCGTAGTTGTATATCCAACCACACCCCGCAATGCATCGACTTGCTTCCATATCTTCTCCTCACTGTAAACAGCCTGCAACTTAGTAAGATAACCAGTTCTACACACATCCAACATCAATCATCCAAAACCGTAAAGCTACGACCTTTCGGTTCAATACTTCAAATCATGATAAGCAGTCCAATTTCACACCTTATAACATGACCCATAGTAGTCAAGGCGCTGAGGCGCACTCAAGGCGCAAGGCTGCGCCTTGGGCTTTTTGGCCGCCTAGGCGCAAAAATTAGCCTAAAACCCCTAAAGGCGCAAGGGCTCGCCTGAGAGCCTAGGCGCGCCTTTGACTACTACGACATGACCTATATGACAAACACTCGGCATGGCCCGTTTCACCACAGGTACTATAATTTTTACGAGATGCCTATAACTGTTCTATAAATATGATTTGGAAAATGTAACTTGAAGTGAGTTTATACCTCTTTGGAAGCAACTCCACCAACATCTTTGACACCCGGCTTCTTATTCCCTGCAGATCCATTAAAGCAACAACAAATTAAACAATTCCCAAAAAATAACTATACCAATCGACAACGCGAAAACAAAGATTTTTACCTTCTTCAATAGCAGAGTCTGGGAGAGACTTTTCAGCATCGACACTCTTAGCTTTGCGGTTCTTCTTGGCACGACTAGCTTTGGTCTCCTTTGCATTCCCTCCCTTACCGTTTCCCGATTCGGCCGCAGTTTCTTGGTCCTTCTTAACATCTCTCTCGTTTTTTTCCACAACTACATCCTCAACTTTCTCGATCAATCCTGTCGTTTTAGCTTCAGAATCATCTCTTTCGCGTGATTCCACCGCCACGTCATCCTCCTCAACTCTTACATCTTCTTTAACATTATTGCTTCCGTTTTCGTTTTCTCCCTTCGAGGCATTCTCATCTTTATCTTTCTCCTTTTCATCTTGCTCAAGCCTCATATCGACTCGTCGCCTAAGCTCTTCTTCCTCGTTCGCCACGTCAGCATCGCCTCCGTATTCCTCGTAGCTATCTTTTGCTCTCAAATCCTCGAAAGTCACCGGTGATGCTTTGGGACTCGGGAGCAATGTAGCTATGAGTTTGTTAGCACAAGCATAGGTTGCTAAGAAGATGCAATAAGGGACTGCGCAAACCAACCCGAGTGTCGAGATAATCATTAGTGAGGGGAGAATTAGCGGCGCAGATGAAATTACGACACCCGTGATCAACATCTTCTTCCCCACTGCCCATCCTTTATTCATAATCCAGGCCATATTTCCACCGTTTTCTTCGTGCGCCTTGTTTTCCCATTCCAAAGCTTGATTTTCTTCCATGGTTCTGAATAAGTCAAGTAATTAATTTCATTCTGAGCCAAAAAAAATAGGCCTTATCACATACTAATTGAATCACTCAGTTACCTTCTTAATACAAACCAAACTACAGCTATTTAACTAGAGGCAACATCTTTTAGATACAAAATAAAGCACAATACGGTGATAACCGTCACAAGTTATCTTCAAAGTGAAATGGTTTCCAAATCTCTAATGGCATTTGATGAAATTCTGTAACTCTACAAAGCTCGAAATGGCCATTACGTTTGGGCACAGAATCAAATTGGGACTAATTGAACTTATGGAAGTATTAATATCACTGGTTTAATGGCATTGACTGACACTTCACCATTCTGTACTGACCGAACTGGAATAACAAGTTAAGTAACTCAAATAAATTCATATGAAGTGCCAATTAGAACACCCTTTGCAGTTCATCCAAATAAAAAATTGAACAAGTCTATTAGATAGTGCAAGAAGATGCAAATTTCAAGTTAAACTGAATGGCTGTCATAGGCATAAAGGCAGAGACAAAGAACAAAACTTTATTACATGTTTTTACAAAAGCAACAATATATGGCATCAGAAGAAAACACTGATCAATATAGCAACAATACTCAATAACCCATATGCTTGTTATGAGCTGGGAATTTATGAAGTAATCGAAGCATTCTATACTGAATAACTCTATCAATATAGAGCAACAATAACAGAATTTCAGTTTAAACAGAACGATAGCCATTGGCATAAAAGGGCAGACAAAGAACTGAACTTTTTGAAAATGGGTATCAGGAAAATCAACAATCTAGGGCGTCAGTAGAAAACACTTATCATACAGCAACAATACTCAACAAACCATATCCAAATTAACACCTAATGCCATTAAAACAGACGATCAATTGAATAATAAACCTGGAAATAGAGCAGATGGAGTGGCGTTACTAGAATCGAATCGAATCGAATCGAATCGACTCGATAGAGAAGGATACAGGGGTTTAGTAAAGAGGCAGTTGATAGTGAGAGCAGAAGAAGAAGAAGAAGGGATTAGATAGAATGGAGTAGAGATAAGAGTTGAGCATTTCAAGGTGTCAATCAATGGAGTTTACCACTTTGCTCTTTGCATGCATTCGTGTCACCTCTTTATAAACCCACTCTATACCCAATATGGTTTTCATTTTTGTCTTTATGCTTTTCTAGATATTTTATGTCCTTAAGTTTTATATTTTTATCATTTCAATAATATAAATAATTGAATAACACTTCATATGAAGATATTAGCCTTTCTTCATAAACAAAATATAATAAATATTTAACCCTAATAGTAATATCTCAAAGGTATTTCCAAACATTAACCATCTATCAACAAACAAATACAATTAGACAAAATATAATTTTGCAAATCAAAATATATTTTGAATAAATATTGTTTACCGTATTTATTGTTTATCCTAAAAAATTAAAAATGCTTACATATTAAAAAAGAGTTTAGTTTATTTATTCTAAATGTTAAAAATTGGTTCAAATAATAATATGAACTGAGTTCAATGAAAATCGAAAATTTAAATAAATATGAACTGCACCGAACGGAACACAAGTACTATAGGTATAACTATTTTTTTTCCTTAGCTTGATTTTTTCATTATTTCTATCATTAAATAAGTGTCACTCAACTCTTTCATTATATATATGAACTGATATCCTAACAAATTGTAAGAAAATACTATAATATAAAATCAAAAAATTAAACACGTGACGTTACAAATAAAGAATTCAAATTATGATAAAACAACAAAAATATTAGTCTTACACACGTAGAAATATTTGTAATACTGCTGATATTTATCAAATTAATTTTTCAAATTAAGTTATTCAAAGAAAAATTTAAGAGATGTTGGAATGAATCAATGAGTTTGGTTACATGGATTTATTTGCAATCAAAACCAATTAACCAAAGATCTGCAAAATGCACAACCAACGCTGAACCCTTTAGACTGAAAACCTAACCAAAAAACCGAACCCACTGAATTTTCGTTGAAGCATTTTGAAATGTAATCGAGTTATAAATTCCACAATTTTCTGAAGAATTGTCGCAATTGACTGGTGTTCATCCAATCCTTCAATATCTTATTGCTACATCTGTTTCTCAATACTAGAACACAAAAACGATGTGTAAAAAGTGTTGAACACAAAAGTTGGCTCGAATTTGTGTTCAATCTATAAGGCAAAATTTTTAATTGCTCTTATGTACAGAGAAGAATGAACAAACAAAAGGGCATATAATCTATCTTGTATGATCCTGTAAACTCAATAATCTTTTCTTCTGCTATGGACAAGATCGTCCCCAAAATCGTCACCACTATCTTCACACTGCTGTAAGAATTTGTTGTAGGAAGGATTATATGCGGCAGCCAACTTCAGATACTTTATTGCCTCGGGCTTGCGCCCTACTGTGTTCAGTGCCCTGAAAAACCGCAAATTTGCCAGTCAACTCGTTAGAATAACGTGAATGTAATAAAGAGGTTTTCGAGTTATATTCGTACCCTGCAAGAAATACCAATGTGTCGAAGTAATATGTTTTGCCCGTTGGATCGTCAGGCTCTCCCATGTGGACGACTCGTTCGAAGTGCAAAATTCCTTCTTCTTTCTTCCCCTGTCAAATAGATAAAAAAATACGGCACTTGTCATCTGTATTTTACTCAAATAGCATCATTTGATTAAAATACAATTGTTCGTTTTACCTGCTCTATACAAGCAATGCCAGCCCATTGAGAGGCCAGAATTATCCGGTTCTTGACTTCTTTCGATTCGCCGGTAAGACACAACTGATAGCAAGTGAAAAAAAAGGATAAAGAACGCCAGCTGTACAAATCGAAAAACGAAACCAAGAGGCGATATAGAGACCTTGGGAATGGCTAGTTCGAGATGTTCGGTAGCTTCGACATAATTCTCTAATCGCAACAGAGACCACCCCAAATATATCTTAGCCTCTACAAATTCAGGGTCTTTCTCAAGTGCCGCCCTGCATTTCCAACACAGTTGCATAATGCGACAAGGAATTGGACGTATTCATAGTTATCAAAATCGTACAATTAGCGGTTCAAATCGTACGATTCGGTTCAATTCACCCCTGAATCGATGTGAATCTATGGGGTGAATCGAAATCGTGATAGAATCATTGGAATCGTATCTGAATCGTGCATTTCGGGCGATTCAAAATGCTTAATGTTTCTGAAATTTTCATCAAGTTATATTCACTTAATGATGAATAATTATTAGTGATTATGATTTTATTTGATAAGGTTTTAGTTTCAATTACTTGGTTGGTTGATACGATTTGTTTTTTATATTAATATTGTAAGCATTAACTAAAAATTTTTTTTTTTTTGATAAAATTTAATTTTTTATATATGGTTTTTTTTTATATTAATATTGTAAGCATTGACTAAAATTTAGTATTAATTTAAGTTGAACATTCTAAATAATTTAATTTCATATGATTTTAAGAATTGATCTGAATCTTACGATTCGATTCGATTGGCGATTCACGATTCATAAAATTGAGATTTCTATTCTCGATACGAATCTCAATTTCACAACTATGGACGTATTATAAGTGAAAACGCGAAATGGATAATAAAGAAGAACTGCTACCGCAACAACACTGCAGCACTTTCTACTTGTTGCTGGGATAAGAGTTGGCGAGAAAGCTGCCAAAATTATCAATGACTAAAAAAAATTAGAAACTTTCGAGAGATCTTATACTCCTATAACACGCCATTTTGTATTTTAGAGACTTACACTATACAATTGGTCGGGGCTTAAGTCTTCGGCCGAAAGTTTCACCTCCTTGTTTGTCGAATCCAAAAATGTTGTCTCCTGTTCGCTCGTTAATGGAGAAGGCATGGCTGCTGGTGGAGACTTCTTGTCGGGTAACCCTAACTTTTCACGAACAACGGGATTTTTGAGGAATAATGTCTGCAAACACGATAATTTCTATAAGTACATGGAAAAAAATGAAAAAGTTCCTTGTTTTAAGGCCCAAAACCGATTAAATGTTTCTGAGAAACTTCCCTAAAATATTTACCACCTTCAAAACGGCATAAAATGAATATGAGATCCTTGTAAGGCTGAAAACTACTCTAAATGGTTGTATAAAATATTACCAATGAATTTTATGAGGCAAAAGAGCAATTTTTGTGGGCCGGATAACGAACCTGGATTACACTTAGGGAACTATTAGTTGCCCAATATACCAGGCTTCCCTGCAAAATGATATATAAAAGTGAGTACACATGTAATACTGAAATGGAAGTTGGGAAAGACCTAATAAAAGCCTAGCTTTTGGTTAAATCTAGCATTTCTTTCGGAATTCTCCATCAAGTCATTAATGTGTGGTCTATCAAATTTCTCAAGTTGGCATGTAAATCCAATATCAGAGAAAAAGCGAGGTAAGAAACACAAAAGTAGGATGTGAAGTTACATGTGGAAGGCAGTATGCAGTAAAAAAAAGAGGGAGTGTCAAAAAATCCAAGTATCTCTTGTAGTACTGCACAAAGAAAAGATTCAAATTATTAGTGTAACTGAAAATTTAGGAAAGAGAAGCAAAACTAATGTTGCTTGACGCTGCTGAAAGATACGATATTGTGAAATAATACGAAAAAGTACTATCTTCTTACTTTTGCCAACAAGCCCAATATTCCAGTCGTATCTTTAGCTAAGAAATCCTTGAACGAGAGCTGGAAAGTAATCAAACAAGCCAATGAGATTCTTGTTAACTAAGTTGTAAATTTTGAGCATTGAAGAAGTAACAACAATTTTTCGATGAAAAATAACCCAAGTATGAAGCCAAGAAAAGAATTTTTACGTACCTGAACGTTAGTGTAGTGCAGACCAGAAATTAGCAACGGAAATATGGGACCTACAACACCATGAGGAAATCCAGTCAAATCTTGAAACCATAGAGCGCCTCCCTGTCATTTTTTAAAGAAACGCGATCACGATAAAGCAATGAACAGGGATCAAAATGCATTTGATCATAATTTATATACGGAATCAAACACCAGACAGCACATTTCTCTACCAATTCACTATGATTTAGTTTCAAAGGTTTCATTTTTCCTTAATTAAATAAATTTTATAAAGAGATTATTCCTAAGCCGAATAAAGTTCCAAACTTTCACATCATAGTACCTTACACAAGCCAATGCCACGCAAAATTTTGATTATCGATTATAAGATCAACATTCTTTAAGTCGAATGGTGTACGGTTACTTACAGAATCAAACCCATCATGAAAATCCAAAGACATTCTTCGAATCGAAGTCACCCACAAGAGAAAGCATGGAATCTGCAAATAAATAATGGGAGAATTGATGCCATTCCAACTATCTCGCGATTAAACATTGCATCTAAGAGAAATGTGCAGATTTTCCATCACATGTCACAATTACTAATCCAATTCCTATGTAAACAAAAGAACAAGTTGTAGTACCTGGACTGAAACAGAGGCGAAGAACCATATAAAGGAGGGGCAGCCAAGCGCCCGCCTTTCTAGATTAAAGAGCGAAAATTGTTTGATATAACTCCCTCCTGAGAAAGGTGGTGGAAATGGAGGAGGCACTAAACAGAGGATGCAAAAAATCAATCAAAACCTTCACATTATTTATCTTCACAAATCAAGTAATCTCAATGAACTAGTATATAACTCACATCTTGGAAGTAACTCTGATATCTTCCTCATCTTCTTAAGTTGAAATATAATTAAAGGCATCAGTGATAATCTCATAGATAATGTTGTTGAAACAATAACAACCCACCTGAACAGGAAATTCAAAAGATAAAATTTAAAATCTGAACTTTCCGGCACAATTTATCGAAAACCCTAATTGCCAACCAAACAAACTCACCAGGGCCATCCAGTAAGATCGTGAAACTCATCTAGCAATGAAATCAAAGTGCGAACAGGAAGAATTGATTCTTCCCCAGCATTAACACCATCAACCAGAGCTGGAAGAACTGAATCTTCCAAACTGTTTCCACCATTACCGGCAACATTTGACGTAGTGACTGAGTCAGTGAGGAGCTCGGAATCGGTGGCACGGGCACCATTTCCCACACCCTCAACAGCGCCATCTTCACCAAAGTTTGTTACTTCTGGTTGAAGCTCGGAACTGGGTTTTGAGCGAGACCAGAAGGATCGATAGTTGGGGAAATTTTGAAAGACGGTGAAATGAGGTTCGTTTGAATTGAGAGAGGGGACTGGGGATTGCGGCTGATTGAAAAAGAAGTAAGAGCAGCGGGCATGACAGAGAGAAGAGCGAGAAAATAGAGGGCGGGAACGGCGGAGTTGGGAGATTAACGACTTGGTGATCGCCATGCCGCCGCCGCCAGCACAACCAGAATAACAGAAATTTATTAGCACGGGATGAAGACATTAAAATGATCGTTTTGGCTTTTGAGTACATTCATCGTCAAATACGCTGTCGTCCGTCGTTTACATATAGTCAACATAATTATAACGTCTAAAGTAATAGTTTGGAGTAGACTGTTCATCGGCGGACCGGGTTCAGGTAGATTGGGCGAGTTTTTTATAAAAAATGTTAATCCAAATTCATAATTTAAAATTTCGAGCTCGGTTCGGGTTTTTAAGGTAATTCCCAAGCCCGATCCGGGCCCGTGAATATTTTTTTATTAAAAATTCTTTTATTAAATTAAATATAAAAAATATAAAATAAACTAAAATATATTTAAACTTTAAATATAATTGCATTGTTTGCTTAAAATCTTTAATATTTGGTAAAATTTATTATAACGAAGTAAAGTAATTTAATAATATAAAATATAAAATTTTGAAATAATTATAAATTTAATGTATAAAAATATAATAAATAAATAAAATTATTCGTCGGGCCGGGCTTTGATATTTATATAAAAATCAAGCCCGACCCATAAAACTTCGGGCTTTGACGGGTTCAGGCTCGGGCCGGGCTTTTGAAAAAAATAAGTGCCCAAGTCCAGCCCATTGAAGCGGGCTCGGGCCGGGCTGGGCGAGTAGCACGGCCCGTGAACAGGTCTAATTTGGAGCAAAAAAGACTTCCGCCGCCAGGATTCAAACCTGGAAATTCAATAACCTTTGATTTCATGTATTGCTACAGCGGAACTATAATGATTTTATTGTTTATCACCCTCCATTAAAACGATATATACATAAAACATACTAAATCTTCTCAATGCACTCTATTGTTTTTGTTTTTGAATTATATTTTGGGGTCAGGTTGAAAGTGGGGCGGGGATTCCTCGACTTCTATGGAGATAGGAAATCTCCGATAACATTCCCCATGAGATTGAGATAGTGAATTTTTTATTCCTAAATCTTTAATGGGGACAAGGATGGAAATGCATTACCAACCCCCGAAAAATCTCAAACCCCGAATTCTTCATTGGGAAATGCTTGAATATTCCCCGAAAAATCAAGTTATTTGTAATATGTTTTATATTAATCATTTGTATTTTAAATTATTTATTAATTATACTTTATTGTATATGGATTAACTTCGATAACCCTAAATACTTTCAATCCCACTGAAGCTCTCTTGTATATAATTAATTATATGCCAACGATTGTACTATTGTGTACAATTACAACTAACATGTAGAGAAAACAATTAAAAAAGTAGGGATTAAATATCATAAGCCTAAAAACAAATTAACCCCTTTCAATTCCAATAAGTAATAAATCTCTCTTTTTTATAATTATAATCCAAAATCATTTTTGTACAGACTTTTCATTTTCATTCTTTCTGCCTTACCAAACAACAAATTTATTAGTACAAGTTAAAAGCTCTCTTGTAAGTTGTATCAAGCATTTTCATCTTCTTTGATTTTCTCTTTACCAAATCGTTGCTCTTGCAAACAAGTAATCTTTCATTTTTATTGTTCATCAGTCAAATAACTTCATTTAATATTTTTCAAATTCATTCAGATACTGATTTAATGAAAGTTTTTCATTTTATAATTCATTGATAGTTATGTTTCTGATATCAATACCCATTAAAGGCCTCAAGACCCACTAAAAACTCAAAGACCCAAATAATTGCATCTTAGTTTCCAGAAGTATGCTTCGGCGCGAACACGCGCCGATATCCCATCAGCACAACATAGGGCTGAGGCAAAGTATCGCAAACTAGTGGCCCTCGGCGCTACCCACCACACTTAAGCTGAGACATCATCCTCAGAACCCACGCCAATACCGGCGCAATCATTATCTCTCCTCTGTCGCATTAAATGCGATACTGACTGGCAGAGACGAATTATTTAATGCTCCGACGGCTGACAAGACCCCCGAGCGGCTTGCCACATGTGCACCTCTTGCAGACGGGTCCCACATATTATCATTACATGCAAGTCCTATAAATAGCAAGATAATCTCCTATTGTAGAGGTAACTTATTATTCTAAGAACACACAAAAAATCACCTTTCTTAGATATCTAACTTGACCGTCGGACGGTCTTCGCCGGAAACACTTCCGGCCGGAGACTTGCTTTGCAGGACATCAAAGTGGATGCTCGAAGGCTAGAAGATTATTCTTGCAGGATATCAAATTGGTGCGGTGAGCGTGGACGACAACCTTGAATGATGACTACTCCCTCAAGCAGACCGACAAGATCACCCCTTCCCGGGACAGTTCTTTTGGATACACCGGAACCCAGAGACAAAGCAGGAACAGCGAAAACGGCCACCAACGTTCCCCCTATGCAGACGGGTACACCCAGTTCTTCAAGACCAAGGACAAGCGAGAAAAGGAAAAGGAAAGCTGAAAAACAAGATATGATGGCCATGCTTATCAAACAAAACGAACAACAAAATGCGGCTATGGCCCTAATGCAGAGTATGATGAACGAAATCTTGCATTCGCGGAAGGAGGAACAAGAGGTGCTTAGAAGACTCTGCCAGGACAGGCGAGTAAATGAGTCAGAAACGCGGCACACGTTGCAAAGTTCTATACCTGCAACCAGACAGGACCGCTCGGAAAGATTCTCGAAGGGGTTCAAGCAACCACGCCTACGTGAATATTCTGGAATAGGGGACCCTACAGCACACGTCCGCTATTTCCGCCAAGTTATGGAGGCAGCTAACGCTACTGATGCCATGCTATGCAAGTTATTCCCTACCACCCTCGTGGCACCAGCAACCCACTGGCTCGAGAGTCTAAAGCCGGGGTCCGTGACTAGCTTTGACATGATGGCAAAAAGCTTTGCCATGTACTTCGTCACGTCCATTCCCCCTAGCCGAACCGCCCAAGACTTGCAAATGGTTCGACAAAGGATGGATGAGCCCCTGGCCGAGTTCGTAGAGAGATTTCAGAAAGTGGTCCTAGAGATTAGAGACTGCAATATAGACATAGCCTCCGATGCGATGGCGAGGAATTACCGAAGTGCTGACCTAGCAAAAGACATTTCTACTGAAAGACTTACCACGTTAGCCGCGTTGATGCAGAAGGCCAGGAAATGGGTGTGATGGGAAACTCATAAAAGAAATACAAAGCAAATAAAGGCCGCGGTGAGAGAGGAACCCGCTAAACGACGAGATTACGGAAAATGAGAACTGGAGCACCGACAGGCCCACCCACCGGAATGGGTAAGGCGGGAGCTGGAAGATCCTACTCCATTCAACGTTAAAAGGAAAGAGGTGTTAATGTAGATCGAGAGAAATGGAGAGAGCATCAGGTACCCCCCCCCAAAATGAAGCACAAAGGAAAACCGGGAACTTACTGCGAGTTCCACAAGAGTGAAGGTCATGACACGGAAGAATGCAGAGAGTTGGCTCGTGAACTGAACAAAAAAGCTGTGGAGGGAAGATTGAACCATTTCCTCCATCGCACACCAAAAGAACGATGAAAGGATGGCTGTAGACATCTCCACTCAGAGCGAGGCTATCAACCTCCCTGCCAAAATGAGAAACAAGGCTATAAACTGCCTTATATGGATGAGGGGAAAGGCTATCAAAGGTCTCGCCAAGATAACGAGCGAGGCTATTAACTGCCTCGCAGAAGTGATGAGTTGAGCTATTAACCGCCTGGCCGAAATGATGGGTTGGGCTATCAACCGCCTAGCCGAAATGATGCGTTGGGCTATCAACCGCCTCGTTGAGATGCCGGAACAAATCAGCACCGTCGTAACTCTGATGACCCTCCGCCCAGGGAAGTGATACATGTGATATCCGGAAGAACTACCCAGAAAAAAAGAAAGAGAGTGAACACGTTTGACTACGATAATACTGATAGGGGGAGCAAGACATGCTACTCCTTCGCCCAAGAAAGGAAGCTCCCACCCAGAATGATGCCTTGGTGATCGAAATGCTGGTAGAAGGATACCAGGTGCGCCGCACACTAGTGGACACAGGAAGCTCAGTTAATGTGATGACTAGAAGGGTATACGAAGCCATGGGAGGAAACCCTAACCATCTTGCCATTCATCAAGCACCGCTAATTGGCCTCGGTAGACATGCAGTTCGGGTATGCGGCTCGGCCAACTGATCCATTGCATTGGGAGAAGGAAGACCCAAATGGAAAACACGAGCTGAATTCTTAATAGTGGATATCCCGTTAGCTTACAACATAATCTTGGGGCGCCCGCTTATCATTGGGTCCGAAGGATTCATTAACCTCAGGTATCTCGCGCTGCAAATACTTACACACCAAGGAGTGGCCACAGCCCGGGGAAATCAATAAGCCGCCAAGGAGAAGTATTTAATGTCCCTAAAAGCTGAGCCTTTGACAGTAGAAGAGATGGATCGAGAAAAGGCTGCCGAACCAGCAAATGTAATGGTGGCAGTCACCCTAGAAGAAGGGAAGGATATCCGTATGTCAGACGGACTAGCAAATAAAATCAAGGAAGAAATCCTGACAGTGTTGAGAGAAAAGACCCGGGCTTTCTCATGGACCTCGGTAGACCTTACCGGGGTAGGCCTCGAAGTTGCAGAACACAGATTAAATGTCTTCCCTCAGGCCAAGCCGATGAAGCAAAAGCGGAGAAATCATGCTCCAGAAAGACAGAAAGCAATCGAGGAAGAGGTCTCTCACCTATTAAAGCTGGGCACATCAAAGCCGTTCGTTACCCGATTGGATTGCCAAAGTGGTGTTGGTCAAGAAGCCGAATGGTAAGTTCCGTATGTACGTGGATTTCACAAACCTAAACAAAGCGTGCCCAAAGGATAGCTATCCTCTCCCAAGCATAGACATGTTGGTAGATGCCACGGCGGGCTACGCCATTTATTCCATGCTGGATGCAGCCTCGGGATACAATCAAATACCCATGGCCGAAGAGGACAAGGAAAAGATCTCATTCATTACCCACGAGGGGGTATACTGTTACAACGTCATGCCCTTCGGCCTTAAGAATGCTAGAGCCACGTACTAAAGGATGGTCAATGAAATATTCGGTGACATGATAGGGAAGGAGGTGGAATTGTATGTGGATGACATGATAATCAAGAGTAAAGCCGAGGAGGATCATGCTGCTGATATAGCTAAAGTGCTGACTTTACTGGAAAAGTATGAGTTGAAGCTGAACCCAAAAAAGTGTGCCTTCGGCGTTACAAGAGGGAAATTTTTGGGCTATCTGGTCTCGTAGAGGGGAATAGAAGCCAACCCTGATAAAATACAAGCAGTGCTTCATCTGCAAGAACCTCGAAACATTAAGGATGTTCAGCGCCTTAATGGCGAACTCAACGCTCTAGGCCGCTTCATTTCTTACGTGGCACGACGATGCCTCCCGTTCTACAAAGCCTTAAAAGCGAAGAAGTTCGTATGGGGAGAGGACTGCGCCACAACCTTAGCCGAGATCAAAACCTTTTTGGTCTCTCCGCCCCTGATGAGCCACCCCATAGAGGTCATGCCTTTATATCTCTACCTCAGCACTTCAGAGGAAGCATTGGGAATGGTGCTCATTAGGGAAGATGCGGCGGATCAGTTCCCCATCTACTATGGTAGTCGCGCTTTGAAAGGCGCCGAAATCAAATACAACCGCATGGAGAAGCTAGCATTCGCCCTGATGATATCTTCCCAAAAGTGGCACCATTATTTCCAAGCCCACACGATCATAGTGCGAACAGATCTGCCACTTAAAAAAGCACTACAACGGCCTGAAACGTCAGGACGCCTGCTTTGAACCGAGGACAGCGATGAAGGCGCAAGCGTTAGCAGACTTCGTACAAGAAGCTCCGCCCTAGAAAGAACTACCTGAAGACGCTTGGTGCATGTTCATAGATAGCAGTTCCAATAATACATCAACAGGCATTGGAATATACCTCCAAGGCTCGAAGGGGATAGTGGTTTGGCAGGCCGCCAGACTCGAATTTAGAGCCTCCAACAACGCTGCTGAGTATAAGGCGCTGATATTCGGATTAGAGATCATCCACGCCATCAAGCCCGACAATGTTAGAATATTCAGCGATTCGGGATTGGTGGTCAAGCAATTCGGCGGGGAATACAAAGATAAGAATGAGTACATGCAACAGTATCTTAACCGAATCACCACCCTTATCAAAGATATCCACATGGGGGGTATTGAAATGTCCATTGAGCAAGTTCCTAGAATACTGAACGCTGAAGTTGACAGATTGGTAAAGGGGGCCTCCAGCGAAGAACAGGAAATCTTACTCCCTTGTATCCCTCTACGGATAAATGCCCCCAGTATTCCCACAGCCGAGGTATTGCAGACGGAGACGGAGAGCGAATGGTTTACCCCCATCAGCAAGTACTTGGAGTACAACGAACTACCAGCCGACGCGTGCCTGGCTCAAAAAATAGTGAGAAAGTCTTTTCGTTATGCAATCATCGACGGGTAGCTGTACTGTAAATCAATAAGTCATCCATGGCTAAAGTGTGTGGGTCGGGTCAATGCTGATTATATACTGCGTGAAGTTCACAAGGGCCTCTGTGGCACACATGAAAAGAAAGACGCAATGGTTCGAAGAGCGAAGCTGCAAGATTTCTATTAGCCAACCATGGAGTTAGAAGCTAAGAGAATAGTCCAGTCTTGCGAAGCCTGCTAAGCCTTCGCCAGAAAGACGACCGCACTAACCGAGCCGAGGGCCATAATACAAGCGGCATGGCCTTTTACTCTATGGGGAGTAGATTTGGTAGGACCCTTACCAAGGGTAAAACAACAGAAGAGTTGGATTATCGTGGCCGTTGATCACTTCACTAAATGGGTAGAAGCCGAGCCGTTATCAGCCATCACACTAAAACAGGTCACGGCTTTCTTTTCCAAGAACATAATGTCATGCTTCGGCATCCCACACACAATCATAGCAGACAATGGGATCCAATTTAATTTCCATACGTTCAAATGCTTCTGCCACAGGCTAAAAATACAGCTCCGCTTCTCTAGCGTATCTCATCCGTGGATGAACGGTATGATGGAGGTAACTAACCGCACCATCTTGGAGGGAATCAAAGCAAGGGTTCAAGAACATGGCTCAGCATGGCTGGATGAGCTAAACAATATCCTCTGGTCATACAGGACCACTCCCCGAACAGCAATGGGAGAAAAACCCTTCCTTCTCACTTACGGTACAGAGGTGGTAGTCCCTGTCGACATCGGCGCCCCTAGCGCAAGGGTGGCCAACTACATCGAGGGCGCCTCGAACGATGATTTGCTAAAGAACAACTTGGACTCGTTGGAAGAGAGGCGAGAGCAGGCTCTCATACGCATGATGGAGTACAAAAGATGCATTGCGCTGATACGCAACAAAAAGATCAAACCACTGACATTCCAAGAAGGTGACCTAGTCCTTAGGGATACAAAGGATTCGCAAGCTAGAGAGGGGTGAGGAAAACTCGGTATCAAATGGGAAGGCCCATTCAAAGTGACGAAATGAATAGGAGGCAGCGCGTATAAGTTGGCCACCATTCGAGGAAAAGTCCTACCCCGCACGTGGAACGCAGCATCTCTTCGAAAGTTTTACCCGGAGCATGACGAATGGCATTTTATACATCTGTTTGTTAAGATTATGTTTTGTAAACCCTCATAGCAATGAAAATACAGTTTCTTACGAGCCTTCCCTAAAAAAACAACAAACAACAACAGCCCGCAAGGTCAGATCAGCGAGATCACCTCGGCGCTCCCCCGCTTTGAAATTAAAGCAAGTTAAACAGCCCGCAGGGTCAGATCAGCGAGATCCCCTCGGCGCTCCCCCGCTTTGAAATTAAAGCAAGTTAAACAGCCCGCAGGGTCAGATCAGCGAGATCCCCTCGGCGCTCCGGCGCTTTGAAATTAAAGCCAGTTAAACAGCCCGCAGGGTCAGATCAGCGAGATCCCCTCGGCGCTCCCCCGCTTTGAAATTAAAGCAAGTTAAACAGCTCGCAGGGTCAGGTCAGCGAGATCCCCTCGGTACTCCCGCTCTTTGAAATTAAAGCAAGTTAAACAGCCCGCAGGGTCAGATCAGCGAGATCCCCTCGGTGCTCCCCTGCTTTGAAATTAAAGCAAGTTAAACAGCCCCGCAGGGTCAGATCAGCGAGATTCCCTCGGTGCTCCCGCGCTTTGAAATTAAAGCAAGTTAAACAGCCCGCAGGGTCAGATCAGCGAGATCCCCTCGGCGCTCCCGCGCTTTGAAATTAAAGCCAGTTAAACATCCCGCAAGGTCAGATCAGCGAGATCCCCTCGACGCTCCCCCGCTTTGAAATTAAAGCAAGTTAAACAGCCCGCAGGGTCAGATCAGCGAGATCCCCTCGGCGCTCCCGTGCTTTGAAATTAAAGCAAGTTAAACAGCCCGCAGGGTCAAATCAGCGAGATCCCCTCGGTGCTCTCCTGCTTTGAAATTAAAACAAGTTATCCCCTCGGCATTATCACATTCTAAAAAAAAAAAGCAAAGTAGCCTGAAGGTTCACATAACCGAAATTCCCCCCCAGCATTATCATGTGTAATCAAAATGCCAACCACCTATGGGACGGATCAGCGAGATCCCGACGGCAGAGCTATAAATCAAGATAAATTAAACAGATCATCCAAGAAGTATACCAAACAAAGATGGGCGCAACCACCATACAGCAAGACACCTTAACAATAGATCATAATAATAACCATAAACAAGAAAAACTCAGCAACAAAGGGAACAAGGGCATAAAAATGTCTTCATTTAGGAGAAGTTTTGAGTTCACAAAAGCCGAACTCAATGGCCATAAAAGTTTAGAAATAAAAATACAAAACAAAAAAGCCAAACGGAGATGGTCACGATTGCACCTCCTCCTCCTCCATTGCTACCAAAGAAACGTTAGAGTAATAAGGCTCCGGCGCGGGAGGCCCAAATATGCGCTCATCTTCCTCCCAGCGGCCGAGGGGCTCATCAGGCGGGGCCAATTGGGCAAGATCGTCGATGTCGGCCTCGGGAAATTTAGCGCGAATAGCGAGAAGGAATGCGGTTCGGTAGCTGAGGTGATCCTCCCACCAATCTAAGCGAGTCTGCTTCACCTTAAGCTTGTACTTCGCCTTATGACAATCTTGTTTATACTAGAGATCTCGCAAGGCTGTAGTTTTTTCCTCAGCGATGGTCCTCCAGTACCCCAGCCCCTTATCGGCATCCTCCAAATCTTTAGCCACTTGGGCTCTCCCTTCCTTCTCTTCCTCTATCAGCACCTTCAACCTCTTCTCCTCAGCTTCAGCGGCGGACTTGACCTTGGCAAGCACCACCTCGTGCTTCTCCTCCAAGGCTTGCATTGTGCTCACTAGATCTTTCCTCTTCCCCTCGGAGTACTCCAAGTCCTTAAGTGCTTGGGCCAACTCCGCAGCTTGCTTCTTGCTCGTCTCCCCCAACCTCCGGGCAGTCTCCTCCAACTCAGCAAAAGTTTGGCGCTCCAGCTGAGCCTCCTTCAGCCGCTTAGCACTGCCTTGGGAAGCAGCGTAGGCTGTCTCCACTTGGCGCTGCACCTCAGTTAACGCCTTCGCCACCCAATGAGCAGCGAAAAATGCCTTCAAACCAAGAGCGAACACGTTACATATCAGCAAACAAACAGGAATACTGCATAACAAACATACTTACAAGTAAGGCTTGCTGCTCCACGTAGGCCCCCAACTCAGCGGGACCCATAACGCCGAAACGAGCATCCTCGCTAGGAAGCTCGGTGAAGCGCCCCAGCTCACTCAGCACCTCTGCCTTGATTTGAGGTACGTCCTCCCCATAGACCTTCCACCACAACTACAACACCCCAGGTAAAATTTAATGGCCGATACAAACAAACAAGCAAAAAGGGAGCTTACCCGAGGGACTTACCAAGGGAGGATCGTATCTGGCCCATTGGACCTGCTCCTCCTCTGTCAGCGGAGCTTTCCCTTTGGAAGACTTTCCTCCCATACCATCATCGCGGGGACGCTTCTGTCCCCTCTCCTTAATCTCTACACCCCCCACAGCAACGGGTGCCTTCTTCCTGACCACCAGCATCCCAGCATCAGCCACGTGAACTGTGACCTTAGGAGGGGTGGTATCAATAACCACCACATCCTCTGGGATGTAAGAGGATGTGGTGGTTATTATGGCTCCCTGGGACGTAACTATATAATTTTTTCAAATATTTCCCTCAAATTGCTCGATGAATTGAGCATCAATATGTTAATACATTTCATTTTAATGTGTTTTTTAGATTGTTGAATGAGTGCGGAGTTTTAGAGCTCTTGGAAATGAAGATGTATATGAAGATGAAGAGAAATGATTGGTAATTTTTCAAAAGAAAAATTGTTTTATTTCAAAACTGTATCTTGTCCGATGGTTAATATTTAGTTTAATAAATTCAATGAAATCTGATATCACAATTGTAATATATAAGAATTATATTTCACTTCTAATCAATATTGCTTTCAAACTCAAATATATGGAAAGTTAATATAGTTGTGTAGTTGAGATGCATTTTATAATGTTTGTGATTGAGATGTTTTGTAGCTGATTACGCACCTCACTGTATATTTTGAATAAGTGAAAATTGGCTAACATGACTGAAATGATAGATTTTCTTTACTGGATATTTACAAATGGTTCCAATTTGCAGTATTATTAATTCATGTGCGGCTTTGTGTTCTATTCTATCTTTGTAGATTGGATGAAAGAAAGTGTGCATCTAAAGAGAAATTTAATGGGGATATTTAAATGGACTTAATGGTTGAATGGAGAAGCATTGACTAATGAACAGAATTGTGTTATTTTGCAGTTTAATCTATTGAAAAATGTTTATATTTGTGCACAATTTGAGTGTTGAACTTTTATTATTAATATTTTCGATCTTTGAATTTATTTAACATTGAAATGTTGAAACAAAATTAGATTTATCTTTTATTATTTTCTTGGAACTGTTGATATGAATTTTTCATTGTTGTATGGAACTTTGAAATTGGAAGTTGGGAATTCCCAGATGGAGAATCCCAAAATGGATAATGGAAAAATAAAATTTCCCAAAATCTTAACGGGGATGGACAATTTTTTTTCCCCAAACAATGAGGGTAGGGAATGCATTCTTCTCACCGTCAAGCTCATTTTTAACCCTATTTGGATGAATTAAATCTTATTCGATTTCGCCGCCCCTTTGAGTGTCTCCTACTCAAAACAGGACAAACGTTATCTCATTTGATTTTTATTTTTGTATTTTCTCTTTCTTCTTTTGATAATTTATTTCAGCATGGAAATTTGTATGGTAACATTGAAGAGGATAGA